>JAQBSW010000724.1:0-174740 GCA_029291075.1 Eudiplozoon nipponicum | reverse complement strand
CCATCAGGTTGGTATCACGTACCGACTCGGAAACCATAGTGTTAGTATCCGGTACTCATCGATTTCAAAAAAGGTATCAGTTACTAACACAATAGCCATAGTGTTAGTATCCTTTACAGACTCGGTATATATATTATATAGTGAGTTAGCATTGAAGTCGCATTGTCGTTGACTTTAGATTATGTTAGCTTCACTATTACAGGTTTACACATTCGTCTAGGAGATTGTACCGTCCTATTATTCCACATTCTTCTACCAAATATATAGTGGTTAAAGGGCGTAATACCGGCTCCTACTGATGAGTCGCCAGTAAGCACGAAACGAATGTGCATGAGATTATACTTTCCGTTCATGCTGCCTTTGGTTTATCCTTCTGGTCACAACTGAACCAATTTGTTACTAGGTTCGCAACACCTAATACATACTTGCATATATATTAGTTCTCCGCAACAAACAGTATTTAACTGTAATATATTGAATTGAATGATGTCATACTTACCGCGAAATGTGATAACTGATATCGATCAAGGCCAGAGTGTATGGATTTACTGGAGTAACAGGTGTTCAGAAATTGTTGTAATTCTCAATTTCGGTGAACTTTAGCATAAATTGATATCCATCGTGTTGGTACCATGTACATATACGGCAATCTTTATTTTGATATCAGGTGCTGATAAAATAGCCATAGTGTTAGTATCCTTTACAGACTCGGTATATATATTATATAGTGTGAGTTAGCTTTGAAGTCGCATTGTCAATCTTTATTTGAAGTTAGCTTCACTACTACAGGTTTACACATTCGTCTAGGAGATTGTACCGTCCTATTTTCCCACATTCTTCACCCAAATATATAGTGGTTAAAGGGCGTAATACCGGCTCCTACTGATGAGTCGCCAGTAAGCACGAAACGAATGTGCTCATGAGATTATACTTTCCGTTCATGCTCTCTTTGGTTTATCCTTCTGGTCATATTTGAACTAATTTGTTACATAACTATGCAATTTTCGGTATGGCGTCAACCAAACTAAAGCGTTGTTGTTAACATTTCTTACTTGCATGATAAAAGTTAACGGTTCATTTTATTTGATGCAGGTCTACAGCCTACAAATACGTGAAGAATAATAGCACTTTTTAATTTCTAAATGTCCGCTAATTAATGTTAAATGATTGATACAGCTCGCGGGTGTGTATTTCTAATTATAATATTGCCACGTGTGTATTGCAAAATCAATTAAACGTGATGGTTGTAAATAAAGTTGCTTAACTAATTAACACCATAACAGTGGTTTGTATGTCACAATCCTGTGAGGATGTTAGCGTTCAAGTTGCTGTCTGAGAACCTCTTGTGACTGTACATTAAGGTTCACCGATTACGAAAGGGCACAAAGTAAATGTGGCCCCACAAAGAGCTTTATAGCCGTAATTAGCATGTAGCTGCTGCTGTCTGTTTGCCCACACGTTCTGTTGAAGCTTCCGTAACCAAGCAAAGGTGATGGAATTATACGAAAAACTTGTCACTTGAAATAGCCTTGATTAAGAAAAGCCAAAAACCAAATTCAAGTTAATTGCCGGTAATTTTGCTATGCTGTTTGACTACGGGTGAGAAACAATGGGATTGGTGTTTAATTCAAGCTATAAAATATTATTTATACAACTGTTACCACCACCTGCGCAATCAATGATTGTTTAGTTTTATTACCTATGTATATATGTGGCGAAAGTATCAGAAGATTCATGTTCGTGACTGCATAGACTTTGAGCAACTGACCTTTCCAGTCAAGTACAATGTATACGAAACTAATAGAGGTGAGAGCGGCATATCTAAATTTGATTTCCATAGATATGCAATGCGGTTTGATCCTCGCTAGTCAGTTTGCCGTCGTACTCTGATAATGATCATGGAAAGTCGAAACGCGTCAGTGCGTTGCGACTGGAGGTAGTTTTGCTATGTTTTTCGCCGACTAGTCAAATAAAATGTGATTGGTGTTTATTGCAAGCTCACAAACTTGACATAAATAATTCAAGTTAACTGTCTGACCAATTAAAACAAGATGCCGCTTTGCATGTGATTAAATGCCGTTAAGTAGTCTGCAACGACGTTTCATTACATTACCAAAATTTAAATAAACCTCGTGAATGTTTCTATCAACGTATAGCGTGTTGATTTTTAGTTTAATTTTGTTAAATTTAAAATCAATATTTTCTTATTTGCCATACTATTGTAGAAAACTTGTACATACCTTCGTTTTCGGTCTGGTCTATAGGATGCGTACAGTCTGTTGCAAGAAATCCATCGATTTCAGGCGTGTGGCCACGCATTTGCGTTGGTTGCCTCAACGAGTAGATGGTGTATTTGTCTTCCAAAGAGCCCAAACCATAGCCCGAATTGGTGGGAACCAATTCGAAGTTGTTATCCATTTCTTGGTGAAAATTGTCATTTAGCTCATCATCCATGGGGTTGTAATCAGGCTTATTTAGCCTGTTGCCTTTTTGGTGTCCGCCAATGCTGTTCTCTTTGTTCCCATTGCCGTCCGTGTTGTTTTTAAAGTCGACATGTGCTGAATTGCCACCACGAATAACGTGATCATGAGTGATTGTGGAATGGCGTCGTTGTTTCGGCAGAGTAGAACTGTTACCTTTGCCGTTCATTTGATGTATATTACTGATGGAGGCGGTTTTCTTCAAGGAATTTTCATTATTATGAAGACCATCACCGGTATCAGCCAAACCGTCACCTTGCCTACTGGAGTTAATTTTTCTACCATGCCAAATGACGACATAACATAAATAAACACATTTTTAAGTCTAAAGAAGGATTTCACATTGTATTTGAAATATTGTGCACAAAACGCTTCAATTAAAAGTGGAGGATTTCCGCCTATTCAAGGTAAGACAAACTTCTTTTTAAAAATGATGACCGATATACCAACGCGCAAATTATTCAATTTGTAAACTGTGAAGGATTTGGAGAGAGTTTGTAATTGAACACCTGGCGTGCGTCTTTATGATTCGCAGCATTCGTAAGATTAATTTTACTTAAATATTTTAAATTATTTAGACCCATAAACATTGCCAAATGGTATATCTGAAATGACGCCTTTATTGGAATATTGCACGCGGTCTGGTGTGAAAATCTCTGAACCTCCCATGATAAATTTCAATTTGCCAACTTTTCCTCGGCATTGCCTAGTTCTTTTTGTTGATGTTGCGTTCAAAGCTGATCTACTTCCCTCAATTTGCGAGACCGTTTCTAAAGTCTCTCGGATAGAATTTTAAAATGTCGTAGCCGTAGGGAATGCTTTGTCCGACGCGCACACACGTTGTTTTTGTTGCCTTTATCAGACTACTACATATATTTTCTCGTGCTAATTAGAGGACCGAAATGACGAGAACGATTTTTTCTCGGGCTCTACGATCAATTCGAAGTTTCACTTTGATTCATTCTCTTGTTTCTGTGTGTCAACTGAGCATATTATTTCTGACATAGACGTTGGTAAAGAAATCTGAATGATTTTGTAAAGTGTGCACTGCTTAATACATTACATTTACAAACCATACCACAATGAACTGTCGGAACAGATTTACCTCGAACACGGAGTTACGCATTTTTGCTAAATTAACATGGGGTATCGTTGCGGTCATTAATATTTAAACCTTCACAATATTTATTTCTTCTAATACGTTAAATAACTATAAAGTATCCGTGATGATGTTTTTATTTGCTTTAGTGTATATTAGAAGCAGTAAGTTTCAGGAAGTTGTTTGTTTTTGTTTCTCCTGTGTGTCGATAAATGACATCGGCTGATTCCTGAGACTGTCTTAGCTTAATGAATTTCCTGTTTACCATAAAATCTTGTTGGTTATGTTTTGTAGGTCGAGTCCTCCGATGTTAAAATTGTTCACACATTTATTCGATTTCACCTATTCCAAACATAACATGCCACACTGTTTATTTAAAACACTAATAATTATTCGTAGTAAAGCTTTTCCGTGATTCTGACTTCTCATCAGAAGAATTTATAACCCCTGTATTTCAAGAAGCATTTATCGCCCTTTTTACCACAAGTGAACACATTATTTAACCACAGAAATCTTATCACATTTCACAATTTTACTTGCTTAAACCACTTTGAGCTTATTTCCATATTTTACTATTGAATTATCAGATATGATCTCGTTCATGAGTGCAAGATAAGCAGTAAATTAATGTTTTCCAATACCAGATTCTTTCTTTAGATTCCTCAGTTCATGAAAACTCGTCTTTCAAATAATTTGTCATTTATCGTTATACGTAGTAGCCAGAAAAGTAAAAGCATTTTGAACACTGCGACTATTTTTAGAAAACTAATAAGGCCTTAAACATAATTCTTTTGTAAATTGAGTATCACATATAGAGAAAAACATTCACAAACTCATAGACAGTAACAAGTCAATAAATAATTAACAACATTAAATAAGTATATAAATAAAACTCATAATCCCTCAAACAAATAAAATCTTTTGGCAATTTTAAATAGATTAATATGTTTGTTTTAGCAAATTTTCTGGATATAAATTTCCATACTCATCTACAATAAGCATTTTTCCCGATTAAGTGGTTTTACTTTATATATATATATATATACTCTTATAATTAAGAGGAAAACAACACACAAATAACGAAGTGGATAAAGGCCATTTATTTCGTGGATACTAATCATCTCTTATAAAATCATACATATATATACATTTTGGGTTTTCAATTAATTATGCTAGTGGTAACAAATCTGACTCGTTTTTACTGATGTTTCTTGTTTTGACTAGTTGGTGAGTATGTATATATATATATATATATATATATATGTATTATTAATATATGAATTTTATTAAGGCTCGCATTTCAAAGAATATATATATATATATATATATATGTTTTCGGATCAGTTAACAAGTGCTCCTTGATAGAAATACAAATACGTCTCCACAAAATGAGTTGGGCTGGTCGCGTTTTGCGTATGCTCTCAATTCGATTGCCCAGTAGAGCATTATACTTTCACACAGCGCCAAGATAGAAGGTGGGCAAATTCTGCCATTACAGAAACAGTTAAAGTCAACTATATCAAAATTGGGTAGTATGGGAGCCACTCGTCTACAGGATGGTGTCTAGGCCCACATCATAATTCTTGGGTGGAAACCCTGCACGCTATGGCATCGAATCTGGCTCAGTGGTGATCTTGTCGCAGATTTTTAGTAGAATCATCTACATTAGGTTCTTTTCTTGAATGGGCAGTGTTAGTTGCAAGGTTTCGTTGTGTTTATGACATGATGCAGTGTAAACCACAAGGAAGCTCTATTGCCGATGTTGCCTCTCTTTGAAGCTGACTTGGAGTAGTGAAGAGGTTTAGATTGTCTCACTTCTGTATGTTAAATAGATAAATATACTCGTTGTAACTAGAACCAACCCTTTAAAAATGCTTCATCGTTAATAATTTTTTGCTTAAGTTATTATTTTTGTCTTTATCATCATATATTTTTTTAATTTTGTCTTGATTTTTTTGTTATTTATCATTTGGCTATATGTCAGTGAACATTAGTCACTAATGACGTTTGTACTACTGTGCATGATGATGGAATAATGACAGGTCGAGGGTGCCCAGTCAAAAATTCAGGTCTTAAGAGATTCCAAATAAATTCCGCATGAAGTAAAAGCTAATTAAAAACATGAATTGGTAAATGATTTCAAAGTGCGTGAATTATGCAACACGTGTGAAGCAATGGACAAAATCTAAGACTAAGAAATTTAAATGACCGGCCTAGAGTCATGGCCATGGAAAATAATGAACGGTACTTTGTGAGTTCCAAATATGGACGAAACCAGTCTACTTGATCAACTCTTTAAATATAGTTTGCGAACTTGATATAAACACCGATCCCATTAAATTTGACCAGTCGCACAATTTATTCAGACTACTGTCAGTCACACGTACTGACGCGTTTCGAACTTACAATGCTTGCATATGTGCACGACGGCAAACTGACTAGCGAGGATCCAACCGTAATGCATTCATAAGGAAATCAATATTAGATGCACAACTCCCAACTTGACTAATACTACATAAATTTCAATGGACTGGAAATGTCGGCTTCGCATTATATTTGGCAGCTTTCTCCAAATATACATGTATTAGTAATACAAGTAAACCATCATTGATTGCGCGAGAGATGATAACCATTCGTTCATCACTACACTGTCAAAGTGACAAATTTGTTATGATCGACCTTAGAGTGGGGAAAAAATCAAAAGTGATATCCGAGTCAAAGTTCCCGACTGGCGGAACGGGAATGAAAGATACTATTGATGCTATTTTGCGGATTTATGACATCAGTATGGAAGATCGAGTGCGAAAATTGTAGCAAGACTTTCGAATTGAAGATCGGCGTCCCAAGCATTGCCTTCATTAAATTTGTCAAATGTAATAATGCAACAATCTGGCTGCATTACTTTTTAACCTACCCTCGCGACGAAATGACTGCTGAAGTGCAAACATGTATAAGCCAGCTAGCGACAAATCGCCAGAATTATTAGCTTTCGCAGTAATTTAACTCGACACACTTGCTATAGAGTTTAAGGCCTTACAAACTCAGGTGGCCAGAACACGTTGCCAGATGAGGTATGTAGCCATGCTGATATTGTGCTCTGTGAACTTCCCCAATGGCCACAGAGTTGTTTACCGTCTATTGACGGTCACAGGTCAGAATAACTACAGCGGCAAGAAGGCCGACGCGTATTGCATATGTGACTGAACAAAGCACGACGTTTATGGTCGTTAACAATTCACTCTCAGTGTTGCGTTTTTCGTTGATACTATTGTAACAATCCCGGCGTTAGCGCTTTATTTTCTTTTTTAACGTGGCAGAGATGTCAAGTTAAAGGTCGCTACAGCTACGCAATAAAGACACATATCCATGCAAATAGTCAAGTCTACTTAGGATTACAATGTACCTTCCCCGTGAACGTTTGTGATAGCGTATGTTCAGTATAATATATTGGGCGTAGACTTCCTAGCGAAATATGGACTTATCTTAGACACAGCAAATAGAATGGTGTTCGACTCTGTCACCTAGTTAGATGTTTGAATACTTTTACAAGCCGTGACGAACGTCTCATCTTTGTACTTAGGAGCAACCTTGAGTACGTTAAACTGTGCGCAGTTTTCCCAACAATATGGACATCAAGATTTACGATCTCATCAGCATGACTAGATAACCAAGTCGTCAGCACAAAGCAATAAATAACCGGCGTGTCTTCGCCTAATTAAGACTTTTAGATAAATAAACGTTATGGGCTGCCAAGGCCACAAATAATCAGACGATTGAGGACGGCATTAGTAGTCTCAGTTCAAGTCCGTAGGCGTCACACATCCATATGCAAACCAAACAAGAAGTTGACGACAGAACATTATGCAGTGAGTATCGTGCTCTTAGTCATATTACTATTCCAGATCTATATCACATAACCATGCGAAGGATTGCATGAAGGGCGCTTTTCAGGGAAAATTGTTCACAATACTGAAACTCAAAGCCGTCTATGTTCAGCTTCCACAATATGAAGAGAGTCTAGCTGAAATGACCTTGAAAACGCTATTTTGGTAGTACGAATACACAAGAATGCGCTTTTGTCTGTACAACGCATTGCAAAAGGTTCAAAGATTTTTTACTGAGGTAGAGATAATGACCTACGGTTTCTTGCTCCACCGAAGCGCATGATCTGGTGTTCCAGACGTCGTGATTACTGAACTAAGTGTTAAAACTAAACTAAGTGCGCTACCCAAAAAAGATAACGATTCTTGGGAGTGAATGTGAGAAAAACGATGATATTCACCTTTTAATGCAACGGTTTGGCGGAACATCTACATCGCAAAATAGAAGCGGCGTTCTGCGCCTCTCTTGACAAATCTGAGTGGCTTTTCCAACTGACAATAGAACTATTAGATATGCATTCGCGCTATCACTATAGTATTAAAGCATCAGTTGAGTAAGTCACTTTTGGTCATAATCCTTAACTTAATGTTAACTTAATCTCTGGGTTTGCGATAAGTGATGGACCAACAGTAACGGTGGTTTCAGGGCAACTCTAACGTGTGCTAGACCGTCTCGACCGCAACCCACCGTAGAACACTATCCTACGACATATGTTCCAAAATCACTGGACACCTTTCAGCAAGCGTGTGTACTAAATGGTGCGTTACAGTACACCGAAGCAGAAGTGCACCGGGTTATAACCGATAATCAAACAAGTTCCTGCATTCTTTGTCATCGACTACAGCGGCAACCATATAGCTGCATCTAATGATCGTTTGAAGCCCAGTTATGAGTTACTTAGTCGGAACTACGATACACCATTGACTGACAACAAGCGGATGCATACTTTGACGACATGCACACCGTCAACAAGCACAATGGAACAACAGGGTAAAAGCCATAAGACGGATATAGTATAGAGGATACCCACGACATGGAAACGAGATCAGGTCATCGAGTCCATTTCAAATCAATTCCAGATTACCTATATTTTAGTGGCCGGCGATGTAAGCTGGCCCATTAATATGCACTTTACATCGGGGCTCGATCCTAGGCATACCTGCTTCGGAATCTGGTGCTCTAACCACTGACCCACTCTGGGGCTGGAGTTGGTTTTTATATAAAATCGGCAAACTTGACTTAAATAATTAACTCGCATTAGGCTTTACAGACTGTGCGATGCACAAATTAACTAGTTGTCAATGCTTACAGTTTCTTTTTTGACCAAGTTTGGTGATATATGATTCCTTAAGATGTAAGCTTGTAAAACGTCTAACTGGGTTCATGGTTTTGAATTTTGGTAGCATTCATTTAATTATTGTATTCAATTTTTACGAAGTCACTATAGTTTCAAACACTTCAGAGCATAATATTGGGTGTTTTATGCATGTTTTTCACACTGTGAAAACGGTTCACAATAAAAACTTACCAACATAATAATAAACATGAATGCGGTAGCATATTCACATCAGGCTATTTCTTCACCTTAATGGAACACAATTTTTGTCAGTAGTCTAAATTTCTGCTGTTTTACAATTGACATCAGGCTTCTTGTGTCGAAACGATTCGACCATTTCAATGGTTTTGATCGTCCATAGCTTTTATGAACTTTCTAAATTAAAAAAATCTTTACTGTTGATTTTCATTCTGATCTCTACCAGATTAATCTTATAACCCACAAGTGGTCTTACTTTTGTCATTCGTGATTCACGTACTAAGAGTACGAATCTTCACCCTTCTATGCTTAGTACAATTGGTAGATATACAACTAGGATTAGATCGAACTTCATTTCCAGTGGTTAGTACGAAGGCTGTGGAAGCCTTCGGAGTATCCAGCCACCACGAAGCCCGAACTCAGTGCGTCGTTGTAAATAAAGTTCAATCGGATCAATGCTCAACTGAGAGTGCAAATCGACCATCCATGTAAAGAAAAATTGTGGGTAAGTTAAAAGACTGATAGGCATAACATGGTGGACAAATTCAAACAATATTTTAACAGCTAGTTACTCCTGCATATTTGGCATGGAATAATTGTTACTTTTAATATTTATTTTGCATAACAGTTCCACAAGCATCTTTACATTGATTTCAGAACCTTAACTGGATTGTACACAAACGCGGGAAATTTTGAGTTACTTTAGTTTCTATAAACTAAAAACATTTTGGAAGAATATTTTGCGTTAAAAAATAGAATTCATTTAAATATTTTAGAATACTGATTATTTTCTGTAGAATACTCTGCTATTGATATTTTACATCGTAATAGATATAAATATTGATTCTACTTCTTTGAAATTTCATTGGAGAGAATTTATTTCTCAATTTGGATTTTAGAAATCAAATCTGAAATTGCATAAATGTTGACAAATGAGGTAAACAAGATAAGTTAAGAAAATTATTGGACGTTAAACTTACCGTGCAATATTAAGTAGGCTGCGACTTCTACAAAATATGAGAAAATTTAAAAAAAATGTTAACTATGTAAATAACTAACTTACACTTATTAAATATAAAAATCAATTTTTATAGACCCACCACTAGGTCGCCTCGGCTACGAGACTGCTCAACAAGCAAACCTTTAATCTAATGACCAATAGCTGATTATTCGAGTGTGTTGAAATCCTGTTGAAAATAATTACAGAAGTATTTCGGACTCAAATAGCAAAATGCTTTACCGCCAATCGGATTTCCAAACTGGTGTGCATTTTTAGAAATTCACAATTGGTACAAATTCACCTATTTTTATCAGAAGCTTGCAACGGTTCTTTTATTTATAATTTGACGGGGCTTAAAGTTTATTGTTGTCTGCTAGGCAAATTTATAACTAACCAGATATTAAACCCCTATTCTTTTTGTGAGTGGTGATAACAATTATTTAAGTCAAGTTCACGAACCTGAGATAAACACAAATCATATTGTATTTAACCGGTCACCCAACAGAAAAACTACCTTGTATGCAAGATTACTAGCAGTTGAGAGCCCTATATCTTATCTTCCATAACCTGTATATGCGTTGCAGTTTCATCCCCGATGGTTAGTTCGCTATTTTGATCTGATAATGATCATGAAAATTCAAAGCGTATCAGCACGTGTGACAGTTGGTAGTATTTCTGTTACGCGACTGATGAGATGAAATTTGTTTTATATTTGTCTGAAACTCGCATAGCTGATTTAAATAAACAGACACTAATGTTGGTGATTACTTATAAAGACACATGTTGCGCGACAGGGAATAAACTAATTACCTGCTCCTTGTTGTACTCAACAAGGTATTTACATCGACTGTCTTCAATTTTACTCCAGATAGTTCGCTTTCCTGTTTCGGCAGCAATTTGCAACGAACCAAACATCCAACAAACATTTTGACAACCAATTAAACAATAATTGATTGCGCGACTGTTGGTAACAATTCTTTAAATCAAGTTTGCGAGCTTGAAGTAAACACCAATCCCATTGTATTTAACCAGTCGTCGAACAACATAGCAAAACTACCGCCAGTCGCACGTACTGACGCGTTTCGACCTTCCATGATCATCATCATAGTATGCATATGCAGTTTGATCCTCGCTAGTCAGTTTGCCGTCGTATTCTGACGATGATCATGGAAGGTCGAAAGGCGTCAGTGCGTTGCGACTGGCGGTAATTTTTCTATGTTGTTCGTCGACTGGTTAAATACAATGGGATTGGTGTTTACTTCAAGCTCGCAAACTTGATTTAAATAATTTAACAACCGTTAAGTCAAGTGATAAATTTGGTTTAAACTGTTTCATTTAAATTAATTGCTAGATCTCTTAATCACAACTGTCTTTTACTAGGTAAGTGTGTGTCCTGTATGCATGCGTATGTTCTTATATTTACACTCATCGAAATGGTAGTAAAGTAATTTAATAACATACTGACGACTCACAAAATAAGATTATGCCATGTATATGTGTATGTGCTCTCGTTTGTTTTGGATTGAGAAGAAATCAGTTACTACATTTTTACACTCATCCAAGTGAAATTACAGTTATTTAACAAAATCTTAAAATTCATTTGACAAGCGTACGTCACGCTTGTTTTTGGGTTATTTTTAAGACTCAGAAATAACCAGTTACATATGTATCACTCATCCAAGTGAAGCTAAAGTGATAAATGTCAATTTCTCTTTGCACACGCCAGATCTATTTTTACATTTACCTGCATAAATGAAGTATTTACTAGTGGAATCCGGGTGAGGAGGGGACACGAAATTGTGAATACCCGGGCGCGAAATATTCACGATAAATAATTACGACTTAGTAAAGTTAAATAAAGATAAAGGTAAAATGTTTCAATAGGATAGAAAGTTGATAAGCTCACGTTTAGTAGCCAGAAATAAGATAGGAAAACGTACGACTTTTTAACACATCATTGCTTTCTATAAAGTTAGCAACTATTTTGACATGTTTTGGTACATAAATTTATAGTGAGTAAAGGACATAATACCGGCTCCTATTGATGAGTCGTCAGTAAGCACGAAACGAACGTGCGGTCTTTTGTTTATCCTTCTGATCCTATTTGAACAAATATGTTACTAGGTGCACAAAACCTAATAATATATTAGGTCTCCACCACAAACAGTATCTAAAGGTTATATAAATAAATTGACAGTTTAAGAATGAAAGTTTCATTTACAAAAACGATGCACGCACAATATAAACACGTATTGCATAATAACCTATTTCATGTTGTAGCTAACACCGGTTTGTTCCCACTTCCAGATTTACCGGATAATTTTCGATACTCTTTTCAGGATATCGTCATGAGTCTATAACCCTCAGTCAAATAAAGACAAACAAACAATGGAAATGTAAAACTCCAATTAAATCGCTCAATTTATGTTTATTAGTGACTAATCTTATACTAGCTGCTGATGTTTAACTAATATGGCACACGTCGCCTTAATGCGTGTACGTGTGTATGTTCGTGTAATATAATTGGTAAGTACTCAATTAAATATAACTTAATATACAAGTACGTCTATCTAAGTGAGCCTACAGCGAATAAAATCTAATTTACTATTCGCACACAAACGCCTAATTGTTTTAATCTTACTCTAGGGTGACCTCAGTGGCAAGAGACAGGGAAAAGCAGTACAAATATAACAGTAGCAAAATCATGAAAGGACAACTAATCAACAAGCGAGAACAATGAAAACTATCTTTAAGTCAAATTAATGAATGCCAGAAATTAAATTTAATAGATTTACTGTAGCATTATCCACTTTTGAGGCCGAGGTCACACCAAGGCTCCCATCTTGGGCCGGTATGAATTCAATAGAAAGTCCTCGCAGATGTGCACGTATTAAGATGAAGCTGTCAGCATAAAGATGGAAGCAGCCTTCGAGCCGCAGAAGGGAATATAAACTAATAAATATTTGTATTTTGTTTTACTATATATATGCGCTTTATACGAGAAACCTCCTATAAATAATTGATTAAAAATAGAGCATTTTTGTTGAGTTGATAAAAATGGTTTCTGACAGATTGGAAAACATAGTAAGAGTATTGTCTGCGGGGTTAGGAATAATAAAGTCTCGACTGGACGACACACTTATCATAAATTCTGAGGGAATTCGCATATACGACCCAACCAAAATAGGTGAGGCCAACAATTACCTTAGTAAAAATGAGCATTTTAGGAAAGTGGATAATTTCGATAAAAAAACAATAATAAATTTTATTTAAAAATCTAAATAGATTTTATCAACAAAATTAAATGAAAAGATTTATGATATTTTTATGGATGATACTGAAATGAATTTTCAACTATTTGTAAATTTATAAACCAACTAATAAACAGGTATTAATCTATTATTCTTTATCATTTATTTGTTTCAGTTTCTGATTCTAGTTTGTGCAATCGTCATTTTTATCATCATCTCACGACTAAACTTCAATAGTCTCTCCAATCCATCTCGCCATACCGTACTGATTACACATCGCAATACCTTTAAAATTATCCTAAAAAATTGTGTTCCGAGTCTCTATTTAATGACAGGTAGATAAAATTTAATATCATGTTCTAAGGTGATATTCTCTTCTATCCATAATTGGGCGCGTGGCTTCATAAACATACATGCGATTACAGTCTTTGTGTGGAATTTTGTACAATTTTGCTGTATCTAAAGGTTTGTTTGTTTTACTTCCCAGGATAATGTACTGCCTTACAACGGTACTTACGTTGCATTTCAATCCTATTGATTTTAAGTTTTCTGTTTAGTTCGGAGAACAGTTATTTTCATGGCACTATGGTCATATTGGAAGAAGGTTGACCGAGGATCTAATTTACCAACGACATCAATCAATGCCGTTCCTGTTAACTTGCATAGTGTAATGATATAACAGATCCACAAACTGGGCCAAAACGTAAAATATTTACCAATTAAAAACAAGATAAGAACAGTTTTAAGACAATGCGTTATTCTTGGCTGTAAAATTCCTAACCAAAAAAGTAAAATTTTAAAATAATTATACAGCTTGAATATATGCAATTCTATGCAAAAACAGTATTTTACTATATGCTGGAAAAACAATACGCCTCATAAAGGTGAAAAGTGGAGAAAATATAATTGCATGCAAATAGGGGTATGCAAATAGATTTGACCTTGAACGTCATTCAGTGGAGACTGTACAAATAATTAACTGGGTTTGTGTATTAGATGTTGTGGGCCTAGTAAAAAATTAGTACAAACAGAACCAGAAGTGCAAACAAAATTCAGTATGAACGCAAGGTACTTGTCTCATGACCATACGTTTCGTTCTTACAGGCCACGCATTAGTAGGAGCCGGAATTTCGCCCTATACCCACTATATATTTAGGAGAGCAATATGGGACAATTGGAAGGTCCAATCTCCTATACGTATGTGTATTCAAACAATAATGGAGTTGATTTATATATATATACCATATATATATACTATATGCTATATATATATATATATATATACTCTTGTCTTCATTTCAAAACCACAACCATGATAACTGAAGTGGTATCATCACCCACCCAACTAATGGTCGCTTAATTTATAATTATGTTTAGTACTATCTAAACTATTTGACAAATCTTAATGTCTAGTATATAAAAGATGTGCGACCGTATGTTTGTATATTCGATCTCATTTGACTGTGAACATTAACGAGTACCGACACACGAGTACAAACTTGATACGCGAGATTATTATTCGTTAGCTTCAATTACAATAAGAGCTTTTAAATAATGCTTTACATAAATCTATTTAAAAATACTAAAGATTTATTCTTTTTTTAAATATTTACTAAGTAGAAGAATAATAAACATTCTTTAAATCAAGTTTGCGAGCTTGAAGTAAACACCAATCTCATTGTATCTAACCGGTCGTCGAACAACATAACAAAACTACCGCCAGTCGTAACGCACTGACGCGTTTCGACCTTCCTTGATAATCATCAAAGTTTAAATGCAAACTGACTAGCGAGGATCAATCCGCGTTGAATATATATGGAAATCATCTCATCTCTAGCAGTCTCACATACATTTTACTCGACTGGAAATGTCAGCTGCACAATTTCTATGCAGTCACGAACATTAACGTTTTGCAGCCTTCGCCACAAATATATAGTTAATAAAATTAAACAATCATTGATTGTGCGGGTGGTGGTAACAATTTCTAAATCAAGTTTGCAAGCTTCAAGTAAACACCAATTGTGATTATTAAAAACATTTTTCTAGTCTCATATCAAAGAGGAATAGCTTAAAAGAAAGCAGCAGTTTGTTAAAAATTGACGTCATAGTACATTTTTTTAAATCGGGCTTCCTATGTATACTCTGCCAAATGTGCTAACGACGCTTCTCATTATAATTAATTCAATGTCGCATTTTGCGTACGCGGGTAATAGTTGTACACGGGCAGTTACACAAAGATCCGATTCTTCACACTTTCCGATTTTGTTTTGTCTTTGATATTATATTTAGATATATATGTATATAGATATAATGAATTATTTTAGTCATATGAGCAAATAGTCTTATGCAATTATTTCTATGAGTTGATTAACTTCGCATTGTGCTTACGATTAGTTTTTTGAAAAACGTTAGTTGTCCATACTATCTCTATCTTTCTCTCTTTAATCTTTCACCTAAGCGTCGTTATGACATTCACTCTCCATCCATCTACGTAACTTGCTGCTCCATATTTGAACTAATTTGTTGCTATGTGCGCAATACCTCATACACCATTGTATACATTAGAGTTCCCGGCTTTAAATAAAATACAATATATGACATTCAAGGTTTTAGTTTTTTTAATCATTTTTGAATTTTGATTACCGTGACATAGTAGCAATACAGTTATAACAAATAACAAAAGGTTCGATACTGTCTCTCTCCCCTACAATATTCTGCATACGAGATGAGATTACGTATACCGGGAATTTGAGATAGGTGAGGTAATGATTGGTCTGCTAATTATAAATAGTTATATATTGAGTTTAGTTACTGAGACAAATTCTATGATTAAAAATAGTGTTGAGTCAATTATATATAAATAGAATGGTTTTGGAACGAGGTTACCACATTTGCTTAAATCTGCTATTGTGAAGTTTGTACTGTGTTGCCTGAGGATGGTGCTGGAAAGTAGGCACCGAAACGTCGCCAGTAAACAAAGATGTGATAGAACCGCATTTCCAGTTGAAAAAAGAAGAATTCAACCCGATCAAAGACAAAACAAAATCGGAAAGTGTGAAGAATCGGATCTTTGTGTAACTGCCCGTGTACAACTATTACCCGCGTACGCAAAACGCGGCATTGAATTAATTGAATTGTACACACCGCAACAACATTTCAAAAAATACTTGACTTCTCATTATAGTCGCATGCGATATTCCACAATTCGCGCATACTTAAATAATTCAGTTTATATATCTATAATTTGCAATTCGTGCACAAACGTTGGAAACACTTTGACCCTTTATTACAGTATGTATTTAAATAATCACCACGCGATTTTTATCATCCTAACCAACTCGTAACCACAACTGAAAGAAGCAATCACTGTTTGCGCAGGTAGAGTTAACAATCATTTTAATTAAGTATGTTATCCAATGTACAACAGCGAAACTTTGCCAGTCACATATTCATATGCTGTTTGAAAACGTATTTGCTATTATTATGATGAATGATTATTGGAAATTGTAATTCGTTGGAAATTCATTGCTAGTAATTACGTGAGCATACACAAAGACTAATGATAGTAAGCGTTAATTAATCCGTAAATTTCCTCTGTCGATCTTTCATCTTTCTGAGATTTTAACATTCGACAAGCTTCCAGGTCACATCAATCACGATTACTTCAACACTTTTAATGTTATTCATCACACAATAATTATTATCACTTCACATATGATCATTATTAATCTGCAGTACAGACGTAAATTTTGAGCTGCCTTCACTGTATATTGCCACAAAGAAATTTCTTAATTTGCTTCACAAATAACCACTCAAAAGGCATCCACCTAATAATAAGGACACTAAATTGACCTCGCTGTAGGGCACTGCACGCCTTTTTTCTCCGGCTCCAAATGACAATTTCGTTATTCGTTTACCTTTATAATTTCTTTCGCCTCTTTTTCAAACAACTTTCCAAATTATTCAAACAAATTCCAGCCTCTGTACATTTTTTCATTTGTTTATTTCATAAGCTTAAATAAACTGTACGCGTATGTTTGCCATCCACTTTTCTAACGGTTGCGCGATACGCAATCCAGAGTAAACAATTATTCATTTTTCGGTTGGCGATAAAGCTCAACCTAATCAAGTTTGCGGACTTCAGATTAGCATCAATACCGATTTTCAACCATTCGAACGGCATTGCGAAGCTAACCACAGTTCGATGTATTGCCACATGTCTTCTGTTTTTCATACAAAAAACACGACGAGAAACAGACTACAAGAATTGAATCGCAGTGAAAATAACGATTTTAAAAGATTCCTTGAAGCCTCAAAATATGTGTTCGTGACTTAGCAATTCATTGCTCTGGAATGGTAATAATTTTCATAATTATGTGTATGGACGTGAAATTAATACAATTCACATTTTTTATTGATCGTGCCACTTAGCCCAAAACTGTTATGGAATTTCAAGTTTTAGGAATAACTCACCCAGAGACCAGATTCATTCCACATTATTTTATTACTTACTCGGGTGGGATTGAGGCGCTGTATGGTCCTAAAAAAATTTTGATCGATAACAAATGGCTGCATGGCCCAATTGAATGATACATTTTTTGTTGCATCTGATGTAACTCGTACATGTGAATACATAAAATTATTTATAGTTTTGTTATGAATTATAAATCACCGCACAATTTTATCTATTCCCAAAACAGAATGCGCATTAGGTCCAACGTTCCCTGTAACATGTTTGTACCAAATTCCCAAGAAACTCCATGAAATGTCACATGGAGCCGGCTTATCCTCCAAAAGGAGTCAGCCGCAGTAAAGTAAAGTAAGTAAGTAAGTAACATGTTTGCTAAAATATGACAAGAATGATATGCAAAAGTCAGTATGAATAAACGGTATGACAATATATTCACGTGGGTTTTATGCTTACCTATATTATGGTCGCCGGTACATTGTACCAGAACAATGGATTTTAAGATACGCTGAATTTCATCAAAAATGAGAAGTACTGCTACTTCTGAACACATGTTACTACGGTAAATCCATAGACTCTGATCTTGATAGATAACGGTTATCACTTTTTGCAGTAATATTGTTTGAATAATATGAAACAAATATATAACAGTTATATACTGTTTGTGGCGGAAAACTAATATATATGCAAGTATGTATTAGGTGTTGCAAACCTAGTAACAAATAAGTTCAGTTGTGACCTTCTGGTCACAACTGAACGAATTTGTTACTAGGTTCGCAACACCTAATACATACTTGCAAATATATAACAGTTAGATACTGTTTGTGGCGGAAAACTAATATATATGCAATTGTTCATTAGGTGTTGCGCACCTAGAAACAAATTAGTACTAATATCACAAGAAGAATAAACCAAAGACAGCATGAATGGAAAGTATAATCTCGTGCACATTCGTTTCGTGCTTACTTGCGAATCGCCAGTAGAAGCCGGTATACAATTTACCCACTATATATTTGGGTGAAGAATGTAGGATAATATGACGGTACAATCTCTTATACAAATGTGTACATCTGCAGTAGTGAAGCTAACATTAAATGAGAGCTGACAGTAAAACTAGAAACCAGCTCAATAACATATATATATATATATATATATATATATATATATATATATAAAGAATCTGTAAATGGTACCAACACTATGGTTGCTGAATCGGAACATGAAATAAACACAATGGGATTTTAATGTGTGCTAAAGTTCACCAAAATTGAGAATGATAAATATCTCTGACCACTTGTTAATCCAGAAATTCCACACACTCTGAGCTTGATCTATATCACTCATCACATTTCGCGATAATTATGACAGCATGGAAATAAATATATAATATTTATATGGTGCTTGTTTCGGAGAACTGATGAATATGCTAATTTGTATTAGATGGGTGGCATCTGGTAACAAATTAGTTCAATTATGACCAGACGAATAAACCAAAGTCAGCATGAACGGAAAATACAATCTCATGTGCACATCTGTGACGTGCTTACTGGCGACTCATCAGTAGGAGCCGTTACTTTGACTTATACCCATTATATATTTTGTCAAGAAATGTTGGAAATGTGGGAAATGTGGAATTTACAAACTCGTATACGAATGTGTATTCTAGTAGAAATTTAGTTAAATTTGTCAAAGCCAACCCATAATATATATAATACGTGCCAAACCAGTAATACGTAATAATATCTTGATTTTGGAGAATAACTGCTACTCCAATAGAACCTTATACTCTGGCATGGTTCTATGTCATTTATTGCAATTTTAAGGTAAGAATAAAATCATTCTATAAAGTATATAATATTTAAATATTGGTGGTTTCAGAGAACAAATACAAATGAAATTGTGTACCAGGTACGCTATAGCTATCATATTATTGCATATAAATCAGTTTTCCGCAATCAAATTTATACAAATGTTGAATGATTGGTGTGTTTTTAAGGTATGTACAACCAGTTTTATGTGATTTAGAGTATAAATTGTATAATATAGTATTAATAGTAGTAGTAGAAACGCAAGTGCATACCTTTTGACCGTCGGTTGAGGAAGTTCAGGAAGTGCTGAATTCACCGCCATCATTTCGCGTTGGCAACGACCTCTATAATTTAGAATAGTTATAAAAAGTTTGATAAAAGAAGAAATGCAAACAATTTGTATGGACAACATAAGCAGGAACAGAAACGAGTTTTTGTCATGTCTGGAACTAGACATTCTTATTCTTTTGTGTATGTGACAAATTGCAGTCCCGTTCTTTCTTAACAAATCTTAACAGGCGCTCTGTAGTTGGATAATCGGCTTATTCACGTTAGTAGAAGTATTCCAGCTTTCTGCCTTGGTTTTTTTTTAAATATAAAACTGGAGTGGTGACTATGCTGGTGTAATGCCTAATGTAATGATGGACGCATTAAGAGAGACCACAAATTACCAGATCATCTTATAGCCGATTCCTACTCCACAGACGTTTTCCTATTCTGCCAACCGGTTTCCTACTAGCGATTTTACTGTTAACACAACTTGACCAGGTCGTAACGAAGGAGACAAGACAACTAAGTAACTGCACCAATATTGGGATGTAGAACAGCAAATCGTGAAACATCATTGGCTTATATAGCTACAATTTGCAATTATTCACAAAATACAGTAATAAACAGCGTCTTCAGGTAAAAAATATATTTAATTTTGGCATGGAGGCCAAAAGGTCGCATATTTAGATAAAGCAATTACTTTTCACGTAGTTGTCTCTGTTTTCACCAGTCTAGCTAACCTGATAATCGAGGAATTCATTAAATAGAAGAAAATACACTACATACATTTAGTCCGAAGTTCGAACTACAAACAAAAGTTAACTGGCCAGTGAAAGAAATGCACGAAATATAATTTAGATCGGTATTTTAACAAAAACATATAACTGAATAGATTCTGGGCAATCCAAATCGATAGAAATACCGAATAACATACATAAGCGCTATTACTATTTGGTGGTATTAAGGGACATACAAGTATACATATTGACAAAAGTTTCAAAATAGTGTAACGACACAAAGGAATTGCCGACATATTGCGTAAATTAAATTCAATTAGATTTACGATGCAGCAATGAGAAAAAAGCAGTCGCGTTCTCTGGCAAATTCCGAGAAGGTCCGTAAGTGTATCGGTGTCTAGAAGTACTCCTAGACTCTTGAGACCAGCTCGGGTTGACTTGGGTTGTGGTTTCTTCTGTTGTGACGTTGGAATCTCGCTGAATTACTTAGTTGAAGTTCTGCAGTAATTGGCTCGTCTCTCTAGTTGTACAGCAACAAGATTGGCCTGACTGATATTGCCAGTGTTGGTAAAGCAAGGCCAAAAATCAGCGCATGTGAAAGGTGGCAGACAGCACGTCGGAGATACCCACAGCAGAAGGCAAACGCGACAACTCACTTGCATGGTAAATTCACCGTGCTTAAATGGCCATGTCATAGCCATATATGGCTACTTGCACACTATTGGTTAACGGCAAGTTTCGCTTTTTTCTCATTGGTGCAGCGTAAATCGAATTGAATTTAATTTACGCAATATGTCGGCAATTCCTTTGCGTCTTTACAATAGGAAATAATAATTAAACCGTTTATAACACAATTTTTGTGGCACTTTTAAAATAAGGCACAAATATAAAATAATGATTAAGAAATCAGTCAATCAGCCTGATAGGCATCTTAACTACCAAACACGTAATAGTAAGGCAGTCAGCTCATTATAGCTGCACCAATACACGTCCATGCGCAAAGCTTGCACTTTTGTGAAGATGCTTGTGGTATATATGTCCTTTGACAACATTTCATTGTGTCAAAAGTGCCGTATTTGTATTAAACGTCTAAATGGTCCTTTTTAGAGACAAACTTAAACACCGATAACCTACCATAAAAAGCCTTAAATCAAATAAGGATAACACGCATTGTGAATTATAAGATATGTACAATCTATTCCCGATGATAATTAGCTATTCATGGCATGGAGTTATTTTGCAAGAACATCAAATTTTAGCATCAAAAATTAAATTTGTTTTTACATGAAGAATTAACAAGCTGCCAAAGCTGTCAGTCTCGTTTTGAATTTTCCATTAGAGTATTATGTTCGACTATCTGTTTCTCAAATTGTTACGGATCTGCGGACACAATTAGATCACGTAGTAATTAGTTTTAGATGGAGTAGACGCATCCAAAATTGTTGTTAGTTTTAGATTACGTAAGTTGACTTGGACCACGCACTTATACATTTTAAATTTGCACTCCCATTTTCCGGAAAGCTAAACAAAACAAATATCAAATAGAGATACGCAGACTCGAATAGCCGTCTCATCAAAAAAATATGAATCATTTGTTAAATCAACGTTTTCTGGTCTTGAGGATGATAATTTTAACTTAGTGTAAACAAAGACAATTTACGCTATGCACATTGCAGGTACCACATTATGTGGCATTATAGGCTCACATAGAAGTATTCACTAGGTCTATGAAACGTATGTACAGATTCTTGAAACAAGTTTTTAAATTCCTACTAAATCGGCTTATAATAATACTGATATAGATAAAAGAAACTTACGTAAGAAAACTTATATAATTAAATGAACGTTGATTGCGCGAGCAGTGATAACAATTATTTAAATCAAATTTGCGATTTGGATATAAACACCTATCGAATTATATATCGTATTTATATAATTAATTGAATATTTGTTGCGCAAGTGGTGATAACAATTACTTTTAACCAAGGTTGCGATCTTGATATGTATATCTGACCCATTATGTACATACGTTTGTCAGTATAAATTAAGTATTGTAAAGTTTGGAAAAAGCCATTAATCCACTAGACCGGTTTCGTCCTTATTGGGAACTCATCACGTACTTCCAGAATTTGCTGCGAACAGGATTCGAACCTCGGCACGTCTGCTTCGGAGCCTGTACGGAATATGTAGCGTATTAACAAAGCATTGTATAATTTTTAAAAGGCAATTCATCCAGCAGACCTGTTTAGTCTAAACTGATGTATATAATGGGACAGGTGTTTACCTCAAGGTCGCAACCATCATTTAAATAAATAAAATAAGAACGGTCAGAATGTCGCAGTTCGATCTATTTGGATCAAAATTTCTGAACAGACGGAAGAACGTTAATAGCACCTTTACCTGATTATCGGTTTGGGATTCGATTTGTTTGCATCCGCTGTCTTCCAGTTTTTTTTCTCCATAATTTTCGATATCCGGTTACGGATATCTTTTTCAATAGAAAGCTCATATCTTACTAAGTTGACAATAAATATGTCAAGTGGAAATATTAGTTTAAACTGCCCCATTTATACTTGTTGTTAGATCTCTTAAGCATAACATGTTTTTTTTTAATGTTAGGAAAGTGTATATCAAATTAGTTTGTGTATATGCCTGCATGTGTACACGCTTCTAAATGAGATTACAGTGACTTAGTCACAATTAATGACAACTCATTAGATAAGCGGACGCCATGCCTGTGTGTATGTATTCTCGTTTGTTTTTTAATGAGGAGTAATCACCTACTGCACGTGTACACTCATCCCAGTGAAATTACAGCGATTTAGCAACATCTGACTAATCACTTGATAAGCGTATGCCACGTCTGTGTGTTTGTGTGTGTGAGCGTTTGCTTAAGGCAGATAAATAATCTGTTACATGTAATTAACGGCACGTGTAACAGAAAGTCACATGAAATTAAAATGATTACTGTCATTTCCTAAATGCACACGTCAGACCTATTTTTACACGTACTATCCTAAATAAAGTAATTACGAGTGGCATCTCGGTGAGGAGGGGGCAAGATACTGTGAATACAGTAAATAATTTAGAGTTGGCAAAATCCAATTAGAAACGGAAAAGTATTGTACAAAGGTAGATAGTTAAAATAAAATAAAAAAGGGGTCGTAAAAGAAATTGAAAATTGTCTGATAAAGAAAGATGCAAACATAAATGTTTGTTAAAAGGTGCTACACTAACAACAGAACGTCAGATAACAGATAAAATAAGATAACAAGTAATCAAGGATGAAATAATAAGATAATCAGAAAATAAATTAGGCGATATTGCATTACTCACCCTCCACCTCTGTAAGTTAATATCAGTCCAGTGTTCTTATTCTTTTACCTGAGCGAGTTTTTGATTCTGATTCATGCAATCTTCGTTTTCTACCATTATTTAGTGCTGTATTCCAAATAGGACCTAGTGATTTTTCTACGGCTGCTTCATTCATTATGTCATTTCTCGATTTAGCTTCGATGGATTCTCTAATCAGTCTAGTCGATCTGCTACGGCTACAAATTGATATACGTCTGTACCCATCCCAATTAATTGTGTCCTGTCTCTACTGTATGGCGTGCAAGATCTGATCTATTAACATGGCCATACTTGCATGCGGTTTTATGTTCCCCTCTTCTTATCCTAATTGGATGGAGAAAAAATCAGGAAGACAGCGGATGCAAACAAATCGGATTGCAACCCGATAATCAGGTAAATGATCTATTCCCTGTCGCGCGACATGTTTCTTTTAAATGTTAATAGCACCTGTTTGTTTCAACATTTTTGCGCAACATATCCGATAACATTAAAAGTTAGTGAAGCATGGAATGTGAAGCCAATGGTATTTATTGTGAGCAAGTCGGTCATTATCCCTGACTTTAAATAGGGAAATCCTAATTCGTTCTATAACTATCTTTGTACAATTTTGACTCCAGTTATTTCCTCCTGTGGTTTCCTGCGATTATCCTACGCCGATTCAGCGCTTCCCTTGAATAACATGCAACAGCAAGCCAAATTCCACCGAAGACGAGGCTGTATATGTGATATGTCTAGCTTTAGGCCTATACTTGAACTGTGACATGAAGTTTCAAGTCTCACAATAGCAGTATTTCTAGACTTCAAGGTTGCATTTTACTCACTGGATCACAATCCTTCAATCGTTATTCCGCTCACTAAATTTGTAAATATTGCACGTGCTCTGCACACAAACACTTTTCGGACAACTTTATCACATTTTATTTACAAAACAACTGGAATTCACCCTGTGTTAGTCAAAACGCAGATCAGAAAAATTTTGATTAATCCAGTTTCGCAATTTTTTTTCATTCTTTCAAACTTTTTTACTAGCACGGGTGCCGTTGAGGGTGTACATTTTCCTTATTTTTTAAATAATTCTCTAATCGATTTTATTAACTGTACTCTCTAACACACGCCCAGATTGCTGGCGTTGGAGTCTCCGCCGATAGGGGACCAATTGATTTTGACGAAGAAGACGATATTGTATTACACTTCGAAACACGAGATTTTGCCCTCACCACATTGAATAGATTAGCAGGCGGTGTGTCGTATCTTGATATGAAATTCGCACCCCTTCGATGCAAGTTAACTCTACGGTATCGCCCACCCCTCACTTCAACTTAGCGGCTTCAAGTTGCCAATTTTAACACAGCTGACATGTTTACTTTTCTTCGTAGTTTTATTCATATATAAGGCAATATGAAGGACGAGGTAATTAAGAGAATAGCAAAAGTCAGAAGATCTTTTTCTAACTTTCAATATGTATGGAGAAACAGAAATATCTTACTCTGCTTTAATGGTTGTGTTTACATTCCTTCTGTTTGCGAAGATTTGTTTAACGCTAGTGTAGCTTGGTCCTTTAGAGTTGAAGACTTTAGACGGTTACAGGAAATTGACTTTCTACCGTTCCACGAGAAGCATAGTATATAAAGATTAACAAAAAGGATCGAGTAACGCTGACATTCATAAAAGTAGACTTCTAGCAGCAAAAAAGTGCTTTTCGTTAAAAAAGCAAACAAAGCTCCATCAATTATGTTGGCTCAATCAGGTTCTACGCATGCCTTCAATTCGATTGCCCAATAGAGCATTGTCATCTCATCTAGTGCCAGATAAGCGTAAGAGACAAGGTAAAGACATTTTGACATGGCGGAATCAGCTAAAGTCAACTTCAAACAAACTTAGATGTATTGGATCCGTTCGTCCTCCAGAGTGGATTCCATGTGTGCATCACACTTCTTATTTGGAAATTATGCGCTATATGGCTTCAAGCTGATCTCAGTAGCGATCTTATTGCGGATTTCTCGTAGAAACATCTCAACATTCTTTTCTAGGTATGCAGAGTTACCTTCGAGCTTCGGTGGTTTTTATAAAGCGATGTAGTGAAGACCACAAGGAAGATGTTCTGCCGATTTCGACTTGCCTTAAATCGGTCTTGGCCATTATGGTGTGTGTAAACATCCAGAATGTCTCATTCCTATGTGTTGCCTAGTTAAGTGTCTACATCTTAACTGGATCCTCCCTTCAATATATCATTCTCCGTTAACTATTTTTTTCATTCTTTTAAAAATTATTTTTAGTTTTTCTAATCATTTCAGTTTTTATCAAGATTATAGGCAGTGAAGCAACAGTTAATGAACGGTGTTGTATTGCTGTCGGTGTTGGTGACGAAACGGCTTTAGAAAAGATTTCTAAACTGAACAGCGAGATGTATAGCAGCATCATAGTGAATTTTGAAAGGATTATTGAGAACGATCTAAATCATTCGGCAATAGAACAATCAGTTAGTGCAATTTTACTACATATTGGAAGACTTTAAAATAGCTTTCGCCAAAATATCAATATTCATTTATTGTTTAAGCAATTTTGCAAAAAGCATAGAGGCTTTGCGCAAACGCAATTCTTATCTGTCGTTTAGCACTTCTACAAAACGGCCCGATTGTCGTCAATTGCCTCTGCAACTCATCATCTAGGTGTAGCGCCAGCTTCTACCAACAAGTCCTTAGTAAGCATGATACTCATGTACACAAAGAGATTAAACCATTTGTTCATGCTTTCTTTATCCCATCCTCATGGTCATATTTAAACTAATTTTTTACTAGGTACACAAAGACTATAAGGCTATTGCACATATCGTATTACTCAACATTCACAAATATTCGGGATGAGATTTCTCTTCCAAAATATAATACCTAATGCATTACTGGCGGATTTACAATTGTTAATCAATGATTCGCAGTGTACATAAAATGAACTAGAAAAAATTTAATTGCGTCGGAAAATGGGATTGACGGTCATATTGTATTAATGCTCCATATGTAAAGTAATGGATATCACATTAGAGATTAGATCTGCGAAAAACAACACTACTTAACCATTGTATAAATATGCATTTTTGTAAAGGATACGTTTCAGTAAACGTAATACTTTTTAGTAGAAAATACTATTCGTCAAAGATGTCAAAATTAAAATGTATATTTTATGCAAATATTCATAGTACCTTTCCTAAATCAAAATAATAAAAGTAAATTTTATAAGATACAATCATTTCTTTCGTATTTTCTCCTCAGGTATTTGCAAATGAACATATATATTTTTTCAAATGAAAAAGATGGAAATTGTAAACGTGGAGAAAGTTTGACTTATGAGAGCAACCAATGAATTGAGTGAATAATCTCGAGTTCAAGCCCAATGCCCGAACATGCCTATTTTGTTTGCATAAATCCGGCTGCATTTTGTATATCCGCAGGACTCCTAATGCTGCTAGCTCATTTTTGTAAATGCATTTTGTAATTATCTTAATTGACTAATAAGATGAACATATGTAAGTGGTTTAAATGAACGTTCACAGTTAGATAAAGATTGTAATGGAGAAATAATGTATACGCAATCGTGTATTAGGTGTTGTGAACCTAGTAACAAATATATGCTACTATGACCAGAAGCATAAACAAATGACAGCATGAACGGAAAGTATAATCTCTTGCACATTCGTTTCGTGCTAAATAGCGACTCATCAGTAGAAGCTGGTATTACGCCATCTACCCACTATATATTTTTGTGAGGAATGTGGGAAATTTTGACGGTAAAATCTCCTATACGAATTTATAAACCTGCAGTAGTGAAGCTAACATCAAATAAAGTCATCGACAATGCGACTGCACCGCTAACTCACACTATATAATATATATACCGAGTCTGTAAAGAGTACAAACACTAGAGCTTTATCTGATTTTCGGATTGCGTACCGAAATGTTTGAATCCACTGTCATCATGATTTTTCCAAATATTTCGACCTCCGAGTATGGAGATCTACTTCAATGGCAAACACATCGCCCAGTAAGTTAACAATCAATATGTCAAGTGGAAATATTAGTTTAAACTGCCTCATTTATACTTGTTGTTAGATCTCTTAAGCATAACGTTTTTTAATGCTAGGAAAGTGTATGTTAAATTTGTTTGTGTATATGTCTGCATGTATACACTCTTCACAATGAGATCACAGTGATTTAATGACAATTACTAACAACTCACTAGATAAGCGTACACCATGCATGTGGGTATGTATTCGCGTTTGTTTTGTTGAGGAGTAATCAATTAATGCACATGTACACTCATCCCAGTAAAATTACAGCGATTTGGAAACATCTGACTATTCACTCGACAAGCGTGTTTGTGTGTATGTGCGTGAGCGTTTACTTAAGACTGAGAACTAGTCTGTTACATGTAATTACTGGCACGTGTAACAGTCATTCAAGTGAAACTAAAATGATAACTTTTCTTTAAATCAAGTTTGCGAGCTTGAAGTAAACACCAATCCCATTGTTTTTAACCAGTCGTCGAACAACATAACATATTTACCGCCAGCCGACGACTGGTTTAAAAACAATGGGATTGGTGTTTACTTCAAGCTCGCAAACTTGATTTAAAGAATTGTTACCACCACCCGCGCAATCAATGATTGTTAAATTGTATTGCCTATAAAATGATAACTGCCATTTCCTAAATGCACACGTCAGACCTATTTTACACGTACTTCCCTAAATGAAGTAATAACGAGTGGTATTCCGGTGAGGAGGGGGCAAGATACTATGAATAGAGTAAATAATTAAGAGGTAGCAAAGTTAAATTAGAAACGGATAAAGTGTTTCAAAAGGGTAGAAAGTTAAATTAAACGGTTCGTAAAAGAAATTGAAAATTGCCTGATAAAGAAAGATACTAGTAATAGTGAAAAGAAAATTGGGCTTTTTAAAAAAAATAAACCTTTCCATCATGTATAGATAAATGTTTGTTAAAGGCGCTACACTAACAACAGAGCGTAAGATAATAGATAAAATAAGATAACAAGTAATCAAGGATGAAATTATAAGACAATCAGATAATAAATTATGAGATATTGAATTACTAACCCTCCACTTCTATAAATTAATATCAATCCAATGTTCTTATTCTTTAAAAGAAACATGTTGCGCGACACGGAATATAATATTTACCTGATTATCGGGTTGCGATCCGATTTGTTTGCATCCACTGTCTTCCTGGTTTTTGTTCCAAAATTTTCGATATCCAGATACGGATATCTTTTTCAATGGAAAGCTCATCACAATAAGTTGACAATCAATATGTCAAGTGGAAATATTAGTTTAAACTGCCCCATTTATACTTGTTGTTAGATCTCTTAAGCATAAAATGCTAGGAAAGTGTCTGTCAAATTGGTTTGTGTATATGTCTGCAAGCGTACGCCATGTCTGTGTGTATGTATTCTCGTTTGTTTTTGATTGAGGAGTAATCAACTATTGCACGTGTACACTCATCCCAGTGAAATGACAGCGATTTAGCAACATCTGACTAATCACTAGATAAGCGTATGCCACCTCTGTGTGTTTGTGTGTGTGTGTGTGAGCGTTTGCTTAAGACTGAGAAATAATCTGTTACATGTAATTAACGGCACGTGTAACAGAAATTCACATGAAACTAAAATGATAACTGTCATTTCCTAAACGCACACGTCAGACCTATTTTTACACGTACTATCCTAAATGAAGTAATTACGAGTGGCATCCTGGAGAGGAGGGGCAAGATACTGTGAATAAAGTAAATAATTTAGAGTTAGCAAAAGCAAAACGGAAAAGTATTCTATTAAGGTGGATAGTTAAAGTAAAAATAAAATAAGAATAAAAAAGGGGTCGTAAAAGAAGTTGAAAATTGTTTGATAAAGAAAGATGCAAATAAATGTTTGTTAAAAGATGCTACACTAACAACAGAACGTAAGATAACAGATAAAATAAGATAACAAGTAATCAAGGATGAAATAATAAGATAATCAAAATAAATTAGGCGATATTGAATTAATCAATCTCCACCTCTGTAAGTTAATATCAGTCCAGTGTTCTTATTCTTTCTTTTACTTGAGCGAGTTTCTGATTCAGATTCGTGCAATCTTCGTTTCCTACCATTATTTAATGCTGTATTCCAAATAGGACCTAGTGATTTTTCTACGGCTGTTTCATTCATGATATCATTTCTCGATTTAATTTCTATGGATTCTCTAATCAATCTAGTCGATCTGCTACGGCCACAAATTGATATACGTCTACACCCATCCCAATTAATTGAGTGTCCTGTCTCTACTGTATGGCGTGCAAGATCCGATCTATTAACATGGCCATACTTGCATGCGGTTTTATGTTCCCCTCTTCTTACCCTAATTGGACGCATGGTTTCACCTACATACATCAGGTTACAGTCGTTACATGGAATTTCATATACTCCTGATGTGTCTAATGGTTCTATTTTCTCCTTTTGGTTGGGCAGTTTAATACCTAGGGTAACGGTCTGTTTTAAAATAGTACGTATATTGTATTTGGATGCTATCATTTTGATTTTCCTACTTAGTTTAGAATCAGGTATTACCATTACCCTCCGATCATCTTTTGTTTTATTTGATTTCACGTACTTCCAGTCATGATTAAATTTACTTATAACGCTCATTATAGTGGTTTCAATTAACTTTAGAGGATACCCATTAGCACTGAATATTTCTCGCAGTCTACCTAATTCAATCTCCCTATGCTTTTTATCTGTTAATCTTAAGCTTCTTATTATCATCGATTTTAAGATACCGATTTTCATTCTATATGGGTGATTTGAATTGAAATTAAGAAGGATACCTGAGTAAGTATCCTTCCTATAAACATCCCGTTCTAGTTTTGTACCATTTCTAATTAACTTGACATCCAGAAATGGTAATTCGCCACATGATTCATTTTCAATTGTAAATTTCAGCTCGCTCACCTGATTTGCTATATTTAAGAAATTTATCAGTTGATCCATCAGTTGATCCTCCCCATGATTCCAAATAACTAATAGAGGATCAGTAATTTTCTTTTAGAAAGATATTTCGGCCCATCTTACCGTAGGCCTTCATCAGTTGCATCTCACGAAACAAATGAAGCAAGTGTTTTATTTCTTCTAGTCATAATATTTATATACCTCAGACTGACCTTTCATTAGATATTCGCGTGTCACATATTTGTGTGTGTGTACATTTTCATAACCGTTGTCTTCATCTAACTAATTTCGACCAGAGTGGCTGAATAATAATTTATCAATTGCATGCAATAACTATTCGTTTTTAACACACTCAGTGTAAATGACGTAACTGAGATGGGGGAGACCCATAATTCAGAAACACTCGTCATAAAACATGCCATGAGTGATTAAACCAGAAGTCCGAAAGACTATTGCACATGTTAAATTACAATTCAAACCACAAGGTTGTACTCAAGATAGAGAAGTTAATAACAGTTATTGGCGCACGCCACGCATGTCCATGTGTATGTGTATACATAACTAAAAAACTTGGTTAAATTATTTTATTTTGATACACATGTACGTACATCTAAATGAAACTGCAGTCAATAGACATTAATTTACCTTTGCACGCGTCAGACAAATTATTACTTATAACTATTGTATTATTATAATATTTCCAATGGGTAGGGTGGGGGTGTAAAACAGAAAATTAAGGTTGAAGTCACTATTTGTTTTAAAATCAAATGAACAGTTAGAGATGAAATTTTGAAGACTATATTCATAATAATTGTTTATTCATTTGTTGAATAAAAGCCCACTAATTAGTCAATCTTAATCTGATGTTCTTAATCTTTTACTGGAGCTAGCTTCAGTTACCAATTCATGCAATCGCCTTTTTCTTCCACTAGCTAGTGCAGTATTCCAAATTGGACCTAAAGATTTTTCAACAGCTGTTTCATTCATAATATTATCTCTAGATTTAATTTCTATAGATTCCCTAATCAATCTCATCATCCTATTACGACTACATATTGCTATGCGTTTGCATTCCTCCCAGTCGATAGTATGCCCAGTCTCCACCACATGACGAGCAAGATCTGATTTAGCAATATGTCCATACTTACACGCAATTTTATGTTCACCTCTTCTTACTTTGATTGGACGCATGGTCTCACCAACATACTTGAGACTATGGTTTCACCAACATACTTGAGACTGCAATCATTGCATGGGATCTCATACACTCCTGAAGTGTCTAAGGGTTCAATCTTTTCTTTTTGGTTAGGGAGTATAGTGCCTAGTGTAAGGGGCTGTTTTAAAACGGTCCTTATATTGTATTTTAAAGCTATTGATTTCACTTTCCTACTTAATATAGAGTCCGGTAATACCATGACCTTCCGCTCTTCCTTATCCTTATCCGCTTTTGTGTATCTCAAACTAGGATTAAATTTCTTCACCATGTCCCTCATTGTTGTATCTATTAAATGAGGAGGGTAACCATTAGTCTTAAATATATCGCGTAGTCTGTCTAATTCTAACTTCCTATGCTTTATATCTGTTAACTTGAGACTTCTTAATGTTAATGACTTTAAGATCCCGACTTTCATACGAAACGGGTGATTGGACTTGAAATTAAGAAGGATTCCTGAATAAGTATCCTTCCTATAAATATCTCTTCCCAATTTCAGACCATTTCTAATTAATTTGACATCTAAAAATGGTAATTCACCCGACGATTCCCTTTCTAAGGTAAATTGTAGTTCGCTCATTCGATTAGCTAAATTTAAGAAATTTACCAATTTATTGTCACCATGGTTCCAGATCAGTAATATATCATCCAAGAAACGTAGGTACAGTTTTGGTTTCAATGGAGTCTTATCCAACAGATTATTTTCCAAATAATGCATAAAGATATTGGCTATTGGGACCGATAAAGGTTGTCCCATTGGAACGCCTCTAATTTGTTTATAAAATTCCTTACGAAATTTAAAATAAGTGGAGGACATACAAATACACATCATCTCCATGACGTGTCCTAACGTCATTTTGCTTCCTTCTAATATTAGTGGGTGATCAACTAGGAAACGTTTAAAACAATCCAGAGCCTCAGGTACCGGTATATTTGTGTACATAGATACTACATCTAAGCTTATTAATCTATCCTTTTCATCTAGTACATATTTATCAATAATTTCAACCAAATGATATGAGTTAAGCAAGGTATGTTCTAAGAAATAGGAATATTTTCTTATTCTATGGCACAAAAACTTTGAAATTTTATATGTTGGGGAGTGTTGTACATTCACTATAATTCTTAAAGGATTACCCGGCTTATGCACTTTAACTAAACCATAAACTCTGGGTGCAACCGTATCTCTTTGAATGAGAGTGTTACCATGCGTCGAATCCAATTCTTCATTAGCAATCATTTTATTGATTAATAATTTTACTTGCCCTTGTAACTTATCAGTAGGGTCTTTTGTTATTTTATTGTATACTTCAGCATTACTTAACTGTTCTATCATTTTATTGTTATAATCAGATTGATTCATCAGAACTGTAGCTCCTCCTTTATCCGCCTTAAGACATATAACATTATTTGATACTAAATCTTTTCTGAGACGTTTAATTTCATAATTAGGCTTAACTTTATCCTCTTTGTGTGTTAAAACCAATGAGGCAACGTCTAATTCAAATTTCACCTTATCATTATCCGAAAGAAGCTTTGCCGTTTTGACAGCCTCAGTAATTAATTCGTTTCTAACCGATCTTTCATTAGGAATAGCCATGTTTAAACCACGGTTAAGTAGTTCAACTTGATCCTTCTTAAGATTTAATGTTGATAGATTTACTATTCTATTAGTCCGATTAAATTATCATTTTCTAGGGGTCTATAAATTCTAAATTATCATTTTCTTGGGGTCTATAAATTCCCAAGTCAGCTAATTTTTTATTATGTCTAATTCTTACTTTTTTAATTTCTCTATTACGGGCTTTATCACTGAAATCCTCAATGCATTTAAAATCATCTGCGTGCAAAAGAGAAGTTAACATCGATCTTAGTTTAGTTTTTTCCTTAATAAGTATAATCTTACGTTTAACTAAATCACGAATCAAAGTTTTTATAATATTTATACAAAGCTCATGCTTAAGGGACATGCCATAAGCATTTAACTTAAAATTTAATTTAAAACGAAAACATTTAGGAATAACATCATGTTTTAAACAAATACTTAAAAAGGAAATATTTGACACTTGCCTCACAATTTGTTGTTTCAATAACGTATATTTATTATACCATTTAACGGCATTGCTGCTATAATTCCATGTTAAATGTTTCTTGAAGGAGTTTCCGTGTTTCGCACCTGGATTAATTGAAATTACCTGATCTGCGTTTTGACTAACGCAGCTTTCATTGTTCCAGTAATTTTCTTTTAGCAAGATATTTCGGCCCATCTTACCGTAGGCCTTCATCAGTTGCATCTCACGAAACAATGCGCTGGCATATTAGGTTTTGCGAACCTAGTAACAAATTAGTTCAGTTGTGACCAGAAGGATAAACCAAAGGCAGCATGAACGGAAAGTATAATCTCATGCACATTCGTTTCGTGCTTACTGGCGACTCATCAGTAGGAGCCGGTATTACGCCCTTTAACCACTATATAGTTGGTAGAAGAATGTGGAATAATAGGACGGTACAATCTCCTAGACGAATGTGTAAACCTGTAATAGTGAAGCTAACATTATCTGAAGTCAACGACAATACGACTTCAATGCTAACTCACACTATATAATATATATACCGAGTCTGTAAAGGATACTAACACTATGGCCATTGTGTTAGTAACTGATACCTTTTTTGAAATCGATGAGTACCGGATACTAACACTATGGTTTCCGAGTCGGTACATGATACCAACCTGATGGATATAAATTTATGCTAAAGTTCACCCAAAATGAGAATTACAACAATTTCCGAACACCTGTTACTCCAGTTAAACCATACACTCTGGCCTTTATCGATATCAGTTATCACATTTCGCGGTAAGCATGACATCATTCAATTCAATATATTACAGTTAAATACTGTTTGTTGCGAAGAACTAATATATATGCAAGTATGTATTAGGTTTTGCGAACCTAGTAACAAATTAGTTCAGTTGTGACCAGAAGGATAAACCAAAGGCAGCATGAACGGAAAGTATAATCTCATGCACATTCGTTTCGTGCTTACTGGCGCAACAAACAGTATTTAAATGAAGCAAGTGTTTTATTTCCTCTAGTCATAATATTTATATACCTCAGACTGACCTTTCATTAGATATTCGCGTGTCACATATTTGTGTGTGTACATTTTCATAACCGTTGTTTTCATCTAACTAATTTCGACCAGAGTGGCTGAATAATAATTTATCAATTGCATGCAATAACTATTCGTTTTTAACACACTCAGTGTAAATGACGTAACTGAGATGGGGGAGACCCATAATTCAGAAAACACTCGTCATAAAAACATGCCATGAGTGATTAAACCAGAAGTCCGAAAGACTATTGCACATGTTAAATTACAATTCAAACCACTAGGTTGTACTCAAGATAGAGAAGTTAATAACAGTTATTGGCGCACGCCACGCATGTCCATGTGTATGTGTATGCATAACTAAAAAACTTGGTTAAATTATTTTATTTTGATACATGGTCAAAAACGCTACAACTGTTATTAACTTCTCTATCTTGAGTGTTAACCTAGTGGTTTGAATTGTAATTTAACATGTGCAATAGTCTTTCGGACTTCTGGTTTAATCACTCTGCTGTATGTTTTTACGACGAGTGTTTTCTGAATTATGGGTCTCCATCCGTTACGTCATTTACACTGAGTAGGCAAAACGAATATGGCTGCATGCAATTGATAAATTATTATTCTAGCCACTCTGGTCAGAAATTAGTTAGATGAAAACAACGGTTATGAAAATGTACACACACACAAATATGTGACACGCGTAATATCTAATGAAAGGTCGTCTGAGGTGCATAAATATTATGACTAGAGGAAGAAATTTGCTTCATTTAAATACTGTTTGCTGGTGCCAGTAAGCACGAAACGAATGTGCATGAGATTATACTTTCCGTTCATGCTGCCTTTGGTTTATCCTTCTGGTCACAACTGAACTAATTTGTCACTAGGTTCGCAAAACCTAATACATACTTGCATATATATTAGTTCTTCGCAACAAACAGTATTTAACTGTAATATATTGAATTGAATGATGTCATGCTTACCGCGAAGTGTGATAACTGATATCGATGAAGGCCAGAGTGTATGGTTTAACTGGAGTAACAGGTGTTCGGAAATTGTTTTAATTCTCAATTTGGGTGAACTTTAGCATAAATTTATATCCATCAGGTTGGTATCATGTACCGACTCGGAAACCATAGTGTTAGTATCCGGTACTCATCGATTTCAAAAAAGGTATCAGTTACTAACACAATAGCCATAGTGTTAGTATCCTTTACAGACTCGGTATATATATTATATAGTGTGAGTTAGCATTGATGTCGTATTGTCGTTGACTTCAGATTATGTTAGCTTCACTATTACAGGTTTACACATTCGTCTAGGAGATTGTACCGTCCCATTATTCCACATTCTTCTACCAAATATATAGTGGTTAAAGGGCGTAATACCGGCTCCTACTGATGAGTCGCCAGTAAGCACGAAACGAATGTGCATGAGATTATACTTTCCGTTCATGCTGCCTTTGGTTTATCCTTCTGGTCACAACTGAACTAATTTGTTACTAGGTTCGTAAAACCACGACACACTTGCTTCATTTGTTTCGTAGATGCAACTGATGAAGGCTCTTGTGGGGACAATAAAACATTCATAAAAGATAATTACTGGAACAATGAAAGCTGCGTTAACAAAACGCAGATCAGGTAATTTCAATTAATCCAGTGCGAAACATTGAAACTCCTTCAAGAAACATATCAACATGGAATTATAAAGCAGCAATGCCGTTAAATGGTATAATAAATATACGTTATTGAAACAACAAATTGTGAGGCAAGTGTCAACATTTCCTTTTTAAGTATTTGTTTAAAACATGATGTTATTCCTAAATGCTTTCGTTTTAAATTAAATTTTAAGTTAAATGCTTATGGCATGTCCCTTAAGCATGAGCTTTGTATAAATATTATAAAAACTTTGATTCGTGATTTAGTTAAACGTAAGATTATACTTATTAAGGAAAAAACTAGACTAAGATCGATGTTAACTTCTCTTTTGCACGCAGATGATTTTAAATGCATTGAGGATTTCAGTGATAAAGCCCGTAATAGAGAAATTAAAAAAGTAAGAATTAGACATAATAAAAAATTAGCTGACTTGGGAATTTATAGACCCCAAGAAAATGATAATTTAATCGGGACTAATAGAATAGTAAATCTATCAACATTAAATCTTAAGAAGGATCAAGTTGAACTACTTAACCGTGGTTTAAACATGGCTATTCCTAATGAAAGATCGGTTAGAAACGAATTAATTACTGAGGCTGTCAAAACGGCAAAGCTTCTTTCGGATAATGATAAGGTGAAATTTGAATTAGACGTTGCCTCATTGGTTTTAACACACAAAGAGGATAAAGTTAAGCCTAATTATGAAATTAAACGTCTCAGAAAAGATTTAGTATCAAATAATGTTATATGTCTTAAGGCAGATAAAGGAGGAGCTACAGTTCTGATGAATCAATCTGATTATAACAATAAAATGATAGAACAGTTAAGTAATGCTGAAGTATACAATAAAATAACAAAAGACCCTACTGATAAGTTACAAGGGCAAGTAAAATTATTAATCAATAAAATGATTGCTAATGAAGAATTGGATTCGACGCATGGTAACACTCTCATTCAAAGAGATACGGTTGCACCCAGAGTTTATGGTTTAGTTAAAGTGCATAAGCCGGGTAATCCTTTAAGAATTATAGTGAATGTACAACACTCCCCAACATATAAAATTTCAAAGTTTTTGTGCCATAGAATAAGAAAATATTCCTATTTCTTAGAACATACCTTGCTTAACTCATATCATTTGGTTGAAATTATTGATAAATATGTACTAGATGAAAAGGATAGATTAATAAGCTTAGATGTAGTATCTATGTACACAAATATACCGGTACCTGAGGCTCTGGATTGTTTTAAACGTTTCCTAGTTGATCACCCACTAATATTAGAAGGAAGCAAAATGACGTTAGGACACGTCATGGAGATGATGTGTATTTGTATGTCCTCCACTTATTTTAAATTTCGTAAGGAATTTTATAAACAAATTAGAGGCGTTCCAATGGGACAACCTTTATCGGTCCCAATAGCCAATATCTTTATGCATTATTTGGAAAATAATCTGTTGGATAAGACTCCATTGAAACCAAAACTGTACCTACGTTTTTTGGATGATATATTACTGATATGGAACCATGGTGATAATAAATTGGTAAATTTCTTAAATTTAGCTAATCGAATGAGTGAACTACAATTTACCTTAGAAAGGGAATCGTCGGGTGAATTACCATTTTTAGATGTCAAATTAATTAGAAATGGTCTGAAATTGGGAAGAGATATTTATAGGAAGGATACTTATTCAGGAATCCTTCTTAATTTCAAGTCCAATCACCCGTTTCGTATGAAAGTCGGAATCTTAAAGTCATTAACATTAAGAAGTCTCAAGTTAACAGATATAAAGCATAGGAAGTTAGAATTAGACAGACTACGCGATATATTTAAGACTAATTGTTACCCTCCTCATCTAATAGATACAACAATGAGGGACATGTAGAAGAAATTTAATCCTAGTTTAGATACACAAAAAGCGGATAAGGATAAAGAGCGGAAGATCATGGTATTACCGGACTCTATATTAAGTAGGAAAGTGAAATCAATAGCTTTAAAATACAATATAAGGACCGTTTTAAAACAGCCCCTTACACTAGGCACTATACTCCCTAACCAAAAAGAAAAGATTGAACCCTTAGACACTTCAGGAGTGTATGAGATCCCATGCAATGATTGTAGTCTCAAGTATGTTGGTGAGACCATGCGTCCAATCAAAGTAAGAAGAGGTGAACATAAAACTGCGTGTAAGTATGGACATATTGCTAAATCAGATCTTGCTCGTCATGTAGTGGAGACTGGGCATACTATCGACTGGGAGGAATGCAAACGCATAGCAATATGTAGTCGTAATAGGGTGACGAGATTGATTGGTGAATCTATAGAAATTAAATCTAGAGATGATATTATGAATGAAACAGCTGTTGAAAAATCTTTAGGTCCGATTTGGAATACTGCACTAGCTAATGGAAGGAAAAGGCAATTGCATGAATTGGTAACTGAAGCTAGCCCCAGTAAAAGATTAAGAACATCAGATTAAGATTGACTAATTAGTGGGCTTTTATTCAAGAAATGAATAAACAATTATGAATATAGTCTTCAAATTTCATCTCTAACTATTCATTTGATTTTAAAACAAATAGTGATTTCAACCTTAATTTTCTGTTTTACACCCCCACCCTACCCATTGGCATTGGAAATATTCTAATAATACAATAGTTATAAGTAATAATTTGTCTGACGCGTGCAAAGGGTAAATTAATGTCTATTGACTGCAGTTTCATTTAGATGTACGTACATGTGTATCAAAATTAAAATAATTTAACCAAGTTTTTAGTTATGCATACACATACACATGGACATGCGTGGCGTGCGCCAATAACTGTTATTAACTTCTCTATCTTGAGTACAACCTAGTGGTTTGAATTGTAATTTAACATGTGCAATAGTCTTTCGGACTTCTGGTTTAATCACTCATGGCATGTTTTTATGACGAGTGTTTTCTGAATTATGGGTCTCCCCCATCTCAGTTACGTCATTTACACTGAGTGTGTTAAAAACGAATAGTTATTGCATGCAATTGATAAATTATTATTCAGCCACTCTGGTCGAAATTAGTTAGATGAAAACAACGGTTATGAAAATGTACACACACACAAATATGTGACACGCGAATATCTAATGAAAGGTCAGTCTGAGGTATATAAATATTATGACTAGAGGAAATAAAACACTTGCTTCATTTGTTTCGTGAGATGCAACTGATGAAGGCCTACGGTAAGATGGGCCGAAATATCTTGCTAAAAGAAAATTACTGGAACAATGAAAGCTGCGTTAGTCAAAACGCAGATCAGGTAATTTCAATTAATCCAGGTGCGAAACACGGAAACTCCTTCAAGAAACTAATATATCATCCAAATATCTTATATGCAGTGTATGATTTAGGGGCGTTATATCTAAAAGGGTCTTCTCCATGGAATGCATGAAGATATTAGCTATTGGAACTGACAGTGGTTGTCCCTAACCAAAAGAAGAAAATAGAACCATTAGACACATCAGGAGTATATGAAATTCCATGTAACGACTGTAACCTGATGTATGTAGGTGAAACCATGCGTCCAATTAGGGTAAGAAGAGGGGAACATAAAACCGCATGCAAGTATGGCCACGTTAATAGTTCGGATCTTGCACGCCATACAGTAGAGACAGGACACTCAATTAATTGGGATGGGTGTACGCGTATATCTATTTGTGGCCGTAGCAGATCGACTAGTTTGATTAGAGAATCCATAGAAATTAAATCTAGAAATCACTAGGTCCTATTTGGAATACAGCATTAAATAATGGTAGGAAGCGAAGATTGCACGAATCTGAATCAGAAACTCGCTCAATTTAAAGAATAAGAACACTGGATGGATATTAACTTATAGAGGTGGTGGGTGAGTAATTCAATATCTCCTAATTTATTATCTGATTGTCTTCTAATTTCATCCGTGATATCTTGCTATCTTATTTTATCTATTATCTTACGTTCTGTTGTTAGTGTAGCGCCTTTAACAAACATTTATATATACATGATGGGATGGTTTTTTTAAAAAAAGCCCAATTTTCTTTGCACTATTACTAGTATCTTTATTTATTAGACAATATTCAATTTCTTTTACGAACTGTTTAATTTAACTTTCTACCCTATTGAAACACTTTATCCGTTTCCAATTTAATTTTGATACCTATTAATTATTTACTCTATTCATAGTATCTTGCCCCCTTCTCACCGAAATGCCACTCGTAATTACTTCATTTAGTAAAGTAAGTGTAAAACAAGTCAGACGTGTGTTGTTCAGAAATGACAGTTATCATTTTAGTTTTACTTGAATGACTGTTACACGTGCCTGTAATTACATGGAACAGATTAGCTCTCAGTTTTAAGTAAACGCTCACGCACATACACACAAACACGCTTATCCAGTGAATAGTCAGATGTTGCCAAATCGCTGTAATTTCCCTGGGATGAGTGTACACGTGCATTAATTGATTACTCCTCAATCCAAAACAAACGCGAACACAAACACACATGCATGGTGTTCGCTTATCTAGTGAGTTGTCAGTAATTGTCGTTAAATCACTGAAATCTCATTGTGAAGAGTGTATACATACAGACATATACACAAACCAATTTAACATACACTTTCCTAGCATTAAAAACGTTATGCTTAAGAGATCTAACAACAAGTATAAATAGGGCAGTTTAAACTAATATTTCCACTTGACATATTGATTGTCAACTTAGTGGGTGATGTGTTTGCCATTGAAAAAGATCTCCATACCCAGAGGTGGAAATATTTGGAAAAATCATGATGACAGTGGATTCGAACGTTTCGGTACGCAATCCGAAAATCAGGTTATGTATTCCCTGCCGCGCAACATTTTTCTTTTAAACACTAGAGCTATTATGTCAGTATCCGATACCATAACTATGGTACCAAAAATGTGCACGATATCAAAACACAGTATTTAAATTTATACTATTGTTCCCCAATATTGAGAATTACAAATATTTCTGAACACTCGTTACTCCAAAAAATCCATACACTCTGGTTTTGATGGATATCAGTTTTCGCATTTCACGATACTCATGACGTCATTCAATTAATTGTATATAACAGTTAGATACTGTTTCTTAATTAAAACCTGACTTATTAAGTACATACGTTTGTCAGTATAAACTAAGAATTGCATAATGTAGAAAAGGCAATTCATCCAGTAGACAGGTTTCGTCCCTATTGCGAGCTCATCACATACCGTGCAAAACTTTCTGCGAACAGGGCTTGAACATGGGCACATCCGCTTCGGTATCTGGTACCCTAACCAAATAGTTCTGTTGCATTTTCGAAGACTTTATATGAAGTTAGTTTGACTACCGCAGGTTTATACTTTCGTAAAGGAGAATGAACCGCCCGATATTCTTACTTTCCTCACCCAAATATATGATGGGTAAAATGCAAAATACCTGGGTCTACTGATGAGACGCCAGTAAGCACCACGTTTTCTTTGGTTTATCCTTCTGGTAATATTAGAACTAATTTGTTACTGGGTGCGCAACACCAAGAACACTTTAGCTTTCACAAATGGTGTTCGTAGGCTGCAAAATGTTAGTTAGCTAGAGAGAAAGAAAGGTGTACAATAGCTAACTACATGCATGTTCCTAAGTCTAATAACATATAAATAAAACATATAAAACAAGCATGTACTTATATATATCTACACTATATAAAACTGCAATTGCTCATATATATATATATATATATATATATATATATAATTCTATAAATATATATATATATATACATGTCTGTACCACACATATATATTGATGCATATACAAAATAGATAAATAATTACTTCACATTAAAAGGCAAGCATATAAGATTATTGATGTATACATTCTAGCAAACCATCTGTGTTTATTTATCTTAAACCACACCTTATATAAAATGCAAATACGTACATTTTAAAAATATATATATATATATATATATAATTATATGTACTATGCATGTTTAAATTTAAGGGCGTTGTTATAATGGCCAAATAAGACCATGTGCAAAAAATGGAGAACGTGTTGAATGACAATATCTGATTTATTCGTCTGGATTATTCATCAGATAAAATAGACAAGTTTGAGCGCAACGTAATAAATGAGATTAAACTCTTCATCGATGTCGGTTTAATCGACGAGGCTATTGTAATTCAGTTCAAACCAGTTGGATCAGTTGCACCAAAATTTTTCGAAATACCAAGAACAAAAAAAGTTTTTCTATGATAAATATGACATCATTGGTCAACAGACCGTCTCATAAATTAACAAAAATAGTTAGCTTGTCTATTGGAACCATTGCTTAAACTTCTAGGTAAATATTATTAAAATAAACTTCGCGAGCTTGAAGTAAACACCAATCCATTTGTATTTAACCAGTCGTCGAACAGCATAAAAAAACTACCGTCAATCACATGTATCGACGCATTTAGACCTTCCATGATCATCCTCAGAGTACCACGGCAAAATGATTGGCGAGGATCAAACCGCAATGCGGATATATGGAGAGAAAAAGTAGATATGTGGCTCTCACCTTTAGTGGTCTCGCATTCCTTGTACTTGAATCTGAATATCAGCTGCTCAATTTCTACGCAGTCAAGAACATAAAATTTTTGCAGCTTTCGCCATATATATATATATATATATATAGTATATATATATATATATGGGTATTAAGGTCTAAACGATCAGAGATGGCTCTTATCTCTATCAGACTCGCATACATTGAACTTGACCGTAAATGTCAGCTGCACAATTTCTATGCAGTTACGAAAATTAACTTTCTTTTATCAAGATATTTAGGCCCAACTTACCGTAGGCCTTCACCAGTTGCATATCACGAAACAAATGAAGAAAGTGTTTTATTTCCTCTAGTTATAATATTTATATACCTCAGACTGATCTTTCATTACATATTCGCGTGTCACATGTGTGTGTGTGTGCATTTTTCATAACCGTTGATTTCATCTAACCAATTTAGACCAGATTGGCTGAATAATAATTTATCAATTGCATGCAATAACTATTCGTTTTTTTACACACTCAATGTAAATGACGTAACTGAGATGGGGGAGACCCATAATTCAGAAACACTCGTCATAAAAACATGCCATGAGTGATTAAACCAGAAGTCCGCAAGACTAATGCACATGTTAAATTACAATTCAAACCACTAGGTTGTACTCAAAATAGATAAGTTAATAACAGTTAATGGCGCACGCCACGCATGTGCATGTGTATGTGTATGCATAACTATTTTGATACACATGTACGTACATCTAAATGAAACTGCCGTCAATAGACATTAATTTACCCTTTGCACGCGTCAGACAAATTATTACTTATAAATATTGTATTATTAGAATATTTACAATGGGTAGGGTGGGCTGTAAAACAGAAAATTAAGGTTGAAATCACTATTTGTTTTAAAATCAAATGAATAGTTAGAGATGAAATTTGGAAGGCTATATTCATAACTGTTTATTCATTTCTTGAATAAAAGCCCACTAATTAGTCAATCTTAATCTGATGTTCTTAATCTTTTACTGGAGCTAGCTTCAGTTACCAATTCGTGAAATCGCCTTTTCCTTCTATCAGCTAGTGCAGTATTCCAAATCGGACCTAAAGATTTTTCAACAGCTGTTTCATTCATAATATTATCTCTAGATTTAATTTCTATAGATTCCCTAATCAATCTCTTCATCCTATTACGACTACATATTGCTATGCGTTTGCATTCCTCCCAGTCGATAGTATGCCCAGTCTCCACTACATGACGAGCAAGATCTGATTTAGCAATATGTCCATACTTACACGCAGTTTTATGTTCACCTCTTCTTACTTTGATTGGACGCATGGTCTCACCGACATACTTGAGACTACAATCATTGCATAGGATCTCATACACTCCTGAAGTGTCTAAGGATTCAATCTTTTCTCTTTGGTTAGGGAGTATAGTGCCTAGTGTAAGGGGCTGTTTTAAAACGGTCCTTATATTGTATTTTAAAGCTAATGATTTCAATTTCCTACTTAATATAGAGTCCGGTAATACCATGACCTTCCGCTCTTCCTTCTCCTTATCCGCTTTTATATCGGTCCCAATAGCCAATATCTTTATGCATTATTTGGAAAATAATCTGTTGGAAAAGACTCCATTGAAACCAAAATTGTACCTACCTTTCTTGGATGATATATTACTGATCTGGAACCATGGTGACAATGAATTGGTAAATTTCTAATGGAAGAAAAAGGCGATTGCATGAATTGGTAACTGAAGCTAGCTCCAGTAAAAGATTAAGAACATAAGATTAAGATTGACTAATTAGTGGGCTTTTATTCAAGAAATGAATAAACAATTATTATGAATATAGTCTTCAAATTTCATCTCTAACTATTCGTTTGATTTTAAAACAATTAGTGATTTCAACCCTAATTTTCTGTTTTACACCCCACCCTACCCATTGGAAATATTCTAATAATACAATATTTATAAGTAATAATTTGTCTGACGCGTGCAAAGGGTAAATTAATGTCTATTGACTGCAGTTTCATTTAGATGTACGTACATGTGTATCAAAATAGTTATGCATACACATACACATGCACATGCGTGGCGTGCGCCATTAACTGTTATTAACTTATCTATCTTGAGTACAACCTAGTGGTTTGAATTGTAATTTAACATGTGCATTAGTCTTTCGGACTTCTGGTTTTATCACTCATGGCATGTTTTTATGACGAGTGTTTCTGAATTATGGGTCTCCCCCATCTCAGTTACGTCATTTACATTGAGTGTGTAAAAAAACGAATAGTTATTGCATGCAATTGATAAATTATTATTCAGCCACTCTGGTCTAAATTAGTTAGATGAAAACAACGGTTATGAAAAATGCACACACACACATGTGACACGCGAATATCTAATGAAAGATCAGTCTGAGGTATATAAACATTATGACTAGAGGAAATAAAACACTTGCTTCATTTGTTTCGTGAGATGCAACTGATGAAGGCCTACGATAAGATAGGCCGAAATATCTTGATAAAAGAAAATTACTGGAACAATGAAAGCTGCGTTAGCCAAAACGCAGATAAGGTAATTTCAATTAATCCAGGTGCGCAACAAGGAAACTCCTTCACGAAAGTTAACTGTTTGTAGCTTTGGCCACACACATATAAATAGATAACAATTCTTTAAATCAAGTTTGCGTGCTTGATGTAAACACCAATCCACTTGTATTTAACCAGTCGTCGAACAACAGAGCAAAACTACCGCTTAGTCACATACTTGGTTATAATTCGGTTTCTGATTTCTTGGAGTGTGTTAACATAATTTACGATATAAATTTTTAACACAAGTTTATGTTGTCTTTTGACATTTCGCCTTTATTAATAAATGCTCCTGTTAATGCAATTATTGATAAAATAATTCAAGCCGTAGAAAAAATAATATTACCAAATCCGGTGCTAGGTCATAATCTACGCAAGCTTATTTTATTATGTACTATACATGTACAGTTTCGTACATCTACAGATTGATGGTGCGGCAATGGGGAGCCTCCGATTTCCAGTGCTGGCTGAGATTTTCCTAGGCCATTTTGAGAACACATCCTTAGTGGCATAAGTAAATGTGTACAGTATAAACGATAATTGTGATATTAGCCATGTCCTTAAAAATGTTATATCCACGAACACTGCTTCAACCTTACAAAAAACGCAAAAAATTCAGTTTCACGTCAGAATATGAGAAAGATGTCTGTCTGCCTTTCTTAAATGGAATGCTTATGGTAAATTATATAGAACAATATAAAATACACGGATATGGTATGCACTGTATTTGCATTATAACAGATCAGGTCTTTTAAATATAAATTATTAACAGTTTGTTGTTGATTTTCATGAATTGACAGATTTGTTATTCTGTATTCAACACTTGACGAATATATTCAGGAAGCTAACTATCAAATATCTAAGGCCTATCTTACACATTTGATTGAGTTAATTTTTAAAAAAAGAAATAAATAAGCGAAAGTACCTAGGACCAAAATAGTAAGCCATTTACTTGAATACCATATTTAAGAGTGATTTCGTTACCTGAATAGCACATAAGAAAGTTGAAGCCACATTAAAAAGGACATTTAATGCAGCTAAATGTCCTGTGTTATTTAAGGTAACACATTTGTAATTACCGGCAATATAGCAGAAACAGCCGTTATTGTCGATTTTTAATTTTAGTTAAAAATATAAATTGGCACGTTGTCGATTAATTTGCGTAGGCTGAATCGACCAGACTGTTATTTTACTCCAAAAGAAGTTCATCTCAACTTAATGACCTAGTAACTAATTAGTTCAAATAAGACCAGGAATGTAAACCAAATTTAGAATGAACGGAAAGTATACTCTCATGTTCTCATTCGTTTTGGGCTTAGTGACGACTCATCAGTTGGAGCAGATATGACGCCATATTCCCACTATATATTCGCCAATGATTGTAAGACAAATATGTAGTCGGTATAATGCGCAATACCGGCTCCTATTGACGAGTCGCCAGTAAGCACAAAACGAATGTGCACAAGAGATTTTACCTTACGTTAAGGCTGACTTTTGTTTATCCTTCTGGTCCTATCTGAGGGAATTTGTTACTAGGTTCGCGAAATCTAATACACAACTTTATATTAGTACTCCGAATCAAATAATACATAACTCAATCACATCAACAATTGCACACTATATAATCGAAACCTCACCCGTATTTTCTCCTGTAGTGGCATTTGCAATTATTAAAAATTGCAATATCAGAAATGAGTTAGCCAAATTTGAAGTTCTGTAGATAAAAAAAAAACTGCAGCCTGATTAAGGCAAGTAGTGAAAGAATGTTTGTGTGTAAGCGTGTATATGATGCTCTGTATATACTTGATAAGAATATGAGGAGGAAAGAGTTATTCCGACTGCAATAATACTAATTAAAATACAAATAATATGCACACATACGTGATAGATCAATTTCGCACCTTTTGATCCGTTTTTGTCTGGTCTTGTATAATTACAGGTTTATGCGTTTAATATATATATATATATATATATATATATATATATATATATATATATATACTACTGTCCGTAATAAATACTGACGTAGGTAATACAATTAAACAAACAACGATGAAATTGATGTTTTTTAATTGAATTACCTATTTTTATATGTGGCGAAAGCTGCAAACAGTTTATGTTCGTGACTGCATAGAATTGTGCAGAAGACATGTCCAGTCAAGTACAACGTGTGCGAGACTATTAGAGTTGAGAGCCGCATATCTAATTTTTCTTTTCATATATGTGCAATGCGGGTCGATGCTCGCTAGTCAGTTTTCCGTCGTACTTTGGTGATGATCATTGTAGGTGTTGTGTCCACCTATATATGCTAAGCCATGCACGCGGATTTCCTCTGTATTTTTTATCAGTGTATCGTCCAGATGAGACTTAATTATGCCTAATTCTGCAGTCAAATTGTTCATTTGTGCAGTCAGTCCTTGAATCAACGTTTCCAACCCATCAAGAACCATTTTGTAAAGGTGCCACATATGCTTTATTTTTGCTCAAGTATATATAGTATTTTGCTCGCATAACGAGCATCGATTCAATAAAACAAATTTACAAATATTAATTATTTTCTGTTCACTTCAGCTCGAAGTCTGCTTCCATCATTGTGCTGACTGCTTCATCCTCATACGGGCGCTTCTGCGAGGACTTTCTGCTGATTTAATGCCAGCCCTAGATAGGACCCTTTGTGCGTTCTTTCTCTCAGAAGTGGCTATTGCTACAGTAAGATGAAAAGAATCAGTGCGTGCGACTGGCGGTAGTTTTGCTATGTTGCTCGACGTATGGTTACATAAAAAGCGATTGGTGTTTACTTCAAGTTCGCAAACTTGATTTTAAGAATTTATACATGATCATTGACTCTTCACAAGATTACCTGCGTCACATATGTGTACGCGTGAGTGTGTAACTGAAAAATAATTAATTTAACTATAATTACCTGTGCGTATACGCTCATGTTAATGAAATTTCAATGATCTCATATCACTGAAGTTTACCTACACTTAGCGGGTGTCATGTATATAGGTGTGCTTCTGTTACCAAGATGCATTTATTTAAATCTAATTACTTGTATGCGTGCGCTCATCTCAGTGAAATTAAAGTTATCACATAATAATCAATGACGTTCTATAAGATAAGTGTGCGTCATGTATGTATTCTGTGAATAATTATTTATTACTGCAAAGACTCCTCTAAATATAATTAGTTTGGCATGTACACTCATCTATTTGAAACTGCACAAAAATTACTGGAGTAATAAGTTAGCGCGGTTTAACTACAAACCGTTGTGTTATATAGAATAACCCGCGCGTAAACACTCATTTAAGTGAAAGGGAAAGGGTATCATGGCGATTACTAAAGCTCAACTATATAAACGTACGTAATGTTTCAATTATGCTTGTGTGTGTGTGTGTATTCGTAACTATGAGGCATTTAGCTAAATACAATTACAAACACGTGCACACTTATCGAGGTAAAATTATTTAGACTAAAGTCCACCTCTCTTTTCGCGTGCTTACTGGCGACTCATCAGTAGGAGCCAGTATTACGCCCTTTAACCACTATATATTTGGGTGAAGAATGTGGGATAATAGGACGATACAATCTCCTAGACGAATGTGTAAACCTGCAATAGTGAAGCTAACATCATATAAAGTCTTCGACAATGCGACTTCAACGCTAACTCACACTATATAATATATATACCGAGTCTGTAAAGGATACTAACACTATGGCCATTGTGTTAGTAACCGATACCAACATTATTGTACCGAAAAGGTACATGGTACTAACACTATGGTTTCCGAGTCGGTACATGATACCAACCTGATGGATATCAATTTATGCTATAGTTCACCGAAATTAAGAATTACAACAATTTCTGAACACCTGTTACTCCATTAAATCTATACACTCTGGTCTTGATCGATATCACATTTCGCGGTAAGCATGACATCATTCAATTCAATATATAACAGTTAAATAATGTTTGTTGCGGAGATCTAATTTATATTCAAGTATTTATTAGGTGTTTAAACCATTTTCATTTATACCAACTGGTGTACGTGATAACTATTTAGGCTACCTTACGCCTTTCCTAGCTGATGATGCCACCCCTAAATACTGTATTGAACATAGAGGAAAAAAACATTTTACAGACACGCTAAAGGAGTTAAATACTATTTGTTGCGGAGAACTAATATATATTCAAGTATGTATTAGGTGTTGCGAACCTACTAACAAATTAGTTTAGTTGTGGCAGGAAGGACAAAAAAATACAGCATGAACGGAACGTATAATCTCATGCACATTCGTTTCGTGCTTACTGGCGACTCATCGGTAGGAGTCGGTATTACGTCCTTTAACCACTATATATTTGGGTGAGCAATATGGAAAAATAGGACGGTACAATCTCCTAGACGAATGTGTAAGCCTGCAGTAGTGAAGCTAATACCATATAAAGTCTCGACAATGCGATTTCAACGCTAACTCACTCTATATAATATATGTACTAACTCTCTAAAGGATACCAACACTATGGCTATTGTGTCAATACCCGATACCAACATTGTGGTGTCCTTGGCTGATCTTTCTGGTCATAATTGAACAAATTTGGTACAAGGTACGCAACAACTAATACATACTTTCATATATTGAATAATGTCATGCTTACCGCGAAATGTGATAATTGATATCGATAAATGCCAGAGAGTATGGATTTACTGGAGTAACAGGAGTTTAGAAATAGATGCAATTCTCAATTTCTGTGAACTATAGCATATATTGAAATCCATCATATAGGTACCATGCGACGACTCGGCAACTACAGTGTTAGTACCCTGTACCGTATCGGGTACTGACACAATAGCCTTAGTGTTGGTATCGTTTACAGATTTAGTACATATATTATATAGAGTGAGTTAGCGTTGAAGTCGCATTGTCGAGACTTTATATGATTTTAGCTTCACTACTGCAGGTTTACACATTCGTCTAGGAGATTGTAGCGTCCTATATTCCCACATTCCTCACCAAAATATATAGTGGTTAAAGGGCGTAATACCGGCTCCTACCGATGAGTCGCCAGTAAGCACGAAACGAATGTGCATGAGATTATACGTTCCGTTCATGCTGTATTTGTTTTGTCCTTCCTGCCACAACTGAACTAATTTGTTAGTAGGTTCGCAACACCTAATACATACTTGAATATATATTAGTTCTCCGCAACAAACAGTATTTAACTCCTTTCGCGTGTCTGTAAAATGTTTTTTTTCCTCTATGTTCAATACAGTATTTAGGGGTGGCATCATCAGCTAGGAAAGGCATAAGGTAGCCTAAATAGTTATCACGTACACCAGTTAGTATAAATGAAAATGGTTTAAACGAAAGTTAGCACAAGTCTTGGTACTTGTCAAATTTACAAATAGACTATGAGTAATATCCAAAAATGATCGGAATGGAAATGTGGACGGAGGACATCAAAACCCTCCATGCGCACAGCATGAATTAGGCAACTGATCAGTGTCCTGTTGCGAAGATCATTTCTCTTAAACAAGACGAATCATTAAATAATAATTGATTGCGCGGGTGGTTGTAACAGTTCTATAAATAAAGTTTGCGAACTTGAAGTATACACCAATCCCATTGACTTAAACCAGTCATCGATGAATGATTGTTTAAAGAATTGCGCTATTGATTTAATTTTCAATAAATTATGCTTTCTATGACGTTTAATTTCAACTGTTTAATTTTCACGATGCATTCTAACAAAACTGAAAAGTGATAGACTAGGCGTGCAAACTGTTAAAAGAGTTTTGAAGTTAGAATCTACTTCATTATATTAGTATAGTAAAATCCTTTCTAACTGACAACAATAGGTCATTTTGAATTAATTTTTTAGATGAATTGTAAACGTTGTTGTTTGCCGTGGTGCATTATAAAAACTGTCAAGTAAAAATGTCCCTCTTCGGTTTTTTTATTTTCTAGACAAGATATCTACATAAATAGATTTCATGTTCACATTCATATATATATATAAGTAGACATAATTCGTGTGACAAAAGATTTATACGGGTTACGCCCTAGAAATATTTTCTCCCTTGAGGAAATCAAATAATAGAATATATATATATATATATATATATATATATGAATATAAAAGTATACATATGTGAAATGCAGGTGAAAAATATTATTTAAATTTCCCATTTTTAGCCGTAAAATATTTCATAAAATAATGTAATACTAAAAATGTCAACTCTGAGTTTTGGGTTTATATTGTCCACTTAAATATGTTAAGAGTACTTGAATCTTATACAAATAAATTTATAATAGAAAAACAGTAGAGTAGAAAAATATGTCAATATCCTAGGCATACTTACATCTCTAAGGCTATATATATATATATATATATATATATATATATATATATATATATATATATATATATATATCCAGCATTTGTCTCAATATCGCAAACTTGATTTAGAGAATTGTTGCCATCACCTGTGAAATCAATAAATGTTTAACGTCATAACCTACGTATATGTGGTGAATAATTTCATATCCGTGATTGCATAGAACTTGTGCGGTCGAACCTTCAAATAAAGTGCAATTTATGTGAGACTGCTATATGTGAGAGCCGCATATCTAGTTTTCTGATTTCCGTTTCGTTTTGACGATGGCCACTGACGGCTAAAACACGTCAATACGCGTTACTGGCGGTAGTCTTTCTACATTTTACAACTGGTTAAATAGTAAATTTTAAAAGATGTATGGTTTTTCTCAGTGCTGTCCTTCTTGTTGTGGATTTGACCGCATTTTTCTTGTGCGGGACAATTGATAGCACTCATAGGTCGGTAAAATCTTGAACTTCCTTCATCTTCAGATGATGTAATTTTTGGCCTCAATTGATGTCTCTAATTACTCACTTCTTTGAAGACCTTCAATTAGGCAGATTGTCTGAAAATGACGTTTGAATCAAGAATTTCCAATGTATCTTGTCCAATTGATTTCGAGAATACCACATTTGTCACAAGTTGTGTTTTGCTCCTGTGCGTATTGTGTCAACCCTGAAGATGAGACTGGAAATGAGGTCTCGAAATATTGGACAAAGAACAATGGAAAATCTTGATCCAACGTCATTTTCAGACAATCAGCTAATTGAAGGCTTAAAGAAGAAGGGACAAGTGAGAACCCATCAATTGAGGCCAAAAATTACATCATCAGAAGATGAAGGAAGTTCAAGATTTTACCGACCTATGAGTGCTATCAATTGTCCCGCACAAGAAAAATGTGGTTAAATAGTATTTGAGCTGTATTTATCTCAAACTCGCAAACTTGATTTATATTCCTTGCGTAAATTTGCGCACACTACAGATGTGTCCAAATTTTCAACCATTCACAAAAAATCCGATATTATAGACAAGACACTGCGTAACATGTAAAAATGGTACTGAATAGAACATTTATATGTTAAAACGATCTGTGGTTGCAAAATTATTTAACTCAAGATTGCGATCTTCGTAAAAACAGATACATAATAATGACAGATTTTGGGTGGTCATTTGGAAATTAGTCTAAAGAGATGCCATATAGGCTCCATATAGGCTACTAAAAATAAATTAATTAGTATATAACTGGAGATTGTGTGTTGCGTGCGGAAGGGTGGTTCAGTAGTTAGAGTCAAAAACTCCAGAGCAGATGTACCAAGGTTTGAGCAATTTCGTCGGCAAATTCTGGGCAGAGTTCCTAATAATAACGAAACCGGTCAACGTGAGGAATTCCCCTTTCTATATTATTCCATTTTAGTTTATACTGAAACACACATATATATATATATATATATATATATATATATATATATATATATATATATATATATATACTTTGTTGCTAATTCTATTTATAATATAAATAATATATTCTACACAACTTTTGTTAATATCGATGTTACTAATGTCAACGCGAGAGTTAGTATTAATAATCAAAAAACATTCTAAATAATACCGCATAGACTTCAACTAAGACTAAGAAAGCAAGTACTATTACTTCCTTTGCCAGTGGTACGTGTATTCTTACAATGACTGATACAGTGATTCATACTGCTAATACTTATATTATTACTTTCACTCCCATTGCTAATCCTACTTCTACTATTAATAAGCCATTGATAAATATTTGTTTGAATAATAGTATTAATAATAACATCTTTACTACTGCTACTACTGTCATTATTACTACTAATGTACTAACTAACAATAATACTAGTAAACCTACAATTACTAATGCTACTACTTCAACTAAAATATCCTCTCCTTTTATAACTGCTACAAATACCAAGACTCCTACTGCTTCTCAACACCATTCAAATAATTACAATATCATTATTATTAATAACAATAATACCACGCTAAATAACCTCAGGTACAAAGCATTGTATAAGGTGAGAAAGACTGTCTTCCACATTACGCACTGTTTACTTTAAACTGAAAACTTTATATACATATAGGTGTTGGTTTTAATTTCAAGATCGAAGCTAGATTTAAACAATTGTTTTCACCGCCTGTGCAAAAAATGATCGTTTGCGTAAATAGCGTTTTCATATTTGTTGTGTTCGTTTTATGAATTAACGACACAAGTATTAGTTCAGACAATCAAGTTTGAAATTTAACATCTTAACCGAAAGAAATTCCATTGTAAAAATAAAACACTTCAATCATCGAAAGGATATTTTGGAGCAATAGAACGCATTGCTTTTGTCCACAATAAAACAGTAATTAATATTTTCCACCAAGAACAATCGCAAATATATTATTTTTACAGGTCGCGTGAAATTCCGCTATTACCATCAATTTTACTCACTGGCGCGTTTCAACCATACTTGGCCATAATAAAAGAATGAAAAACAGAATAACGAGTATTAAAAAATTAATGCAATTTTGCAGGTATTCATTTATAGTCGATATAGTTTTCTTTCGCCAATCCGAGTAGATTCGTCTTGTCATTTTGATCATATTTTTACGCGAAAAACTTCATATATGAACCACCATCCTGCGCAATTTTTTTTCAAGTAATGAGCATGTTTTTTTTAATACAATTAATCGGACATAGGTTACGTGGGTGGTGATAACATTTACTATAATCAAGGTTGCGAACTTGATATAAACACCTGACCCATTAAGTAATTACATTTCGTTAGTATAAACTAAGAATTGCATGATGTAGAAAAGGAAATTCATCCAATAGACCGGTTTCGTCCTTATTGGGAATTCATCACGTATTGGCCAGATTCCGGAGCAGACCTGCTCAGGTTCGAGGCCTGTCCGCCGCGAATTCTGGCCAGTACGTGATGACTTCCCAAAAAGGACGTAAACGGCCTATTGCATGAACTTCCTTTTCTACATTATGCAACGCTTAATTTATGCTGAAAAAAATTAAGTACTTAGAAGGTCAGGTGTTTATATCAATTTCGCAACCTTGATTAAAGTAAACGTTTTATTTTTTGCTTTGTTGATTTAACCATCAGTATAAAGTTGCGATAATCTATAACGTCAATACGCACAATTCACCAGTTTTAATCTGAACCTTCACTTCCATTTGGATGGCTATTATTTCAAGCGACAAAGTAATAAATAATAGTCTTTTGTTATATAACATCACCGATAGTTCGATTTGTCCCAAATAATTGCCAAATGAACTCAAACCCAGTACGCTATAAATTGCTAATCATAAGAAATGAGACACATATTATTATCAGCCTTATGACCAATGATATTATCGATTAATTTGAGTTATACGGAGAATGCATGTAGAAATGGCGAAAGACACCAGAGCAGATGAAGGTGAGGTAGACGATTTGGTTTTGGCGCAAATTTTAATGTTTTTGAAGAGTTGCACTTACGTAAATATATGCGTCTGCTTCTTCCTGAAAAGACCGGGGCTGGCTTTTGACTGCTTGGCATCCACCGAACGACTAAGCCTAAATTTGGCAAATAATAAAAATACAAATATCTTTTGAATGTTTGCGCAGTGCGAGCTTCGAAGGTTGAATCTCCGCGATTTGCTTTCGCGGGTTGTCGCCTCGCATTATCAGTTTCGCAAGGATCCGATTGTTTCCCATTTCCAAGTACGCATCGAGTTCGTCTACTTGTTGGCTGGGAGCGGATTGGTGCCTTTATTCCGAAGGCTTCGACATCGTTCATACTAACCACAGGAAATGAGGTACGATCTACTCTTCGTGCCTCATTTCGAGTGGTTGGTATGAACGATGTGAAAGCCTTCTCGAAGTAAGGCACCAATCCGCACCCAGCCAATAAGAAAACGAACAAGATGCGTACTTGGAAACGAGGACCAATCGGATCTTTGCGAAACGGATAGTGCAAAGCAACAACCCGCGAACGCAAATCGCGGAGATTCAACAATAAAAATACAACCAAATCAAACGCAACATTTATGGAATAGAATAGAATTCATGAGACCAGATGCATAAGAATAGAATAAGTTGATGTAATCTTTCAGAGCAACTGGATAACTTTTATTCTAATAATACTATTTTTTTGAAAGAATAGTTCAATTTAAACGTCTTTATCACGTGTGACTTAGAGCACTTTTGAAACGTTGTTTGACTGGTCAACTAAAATTGGATTGGTGCATACTTCGAGCACGAGAACTTGACTTAAAGGAGTTTGATTTGTAAAATATGCGTTTTTGTTAATAAAAAGTAAATTTTAAACACCTTAATCGAATAAAACAGGGACTGCATGTCTGCAATTTCTCAAAATAGTATATAGAACACCTTTAGCCTGTTTACCAGAAACGAGCAAGTATTGGTTAAACAAATGGCAGCCTAAGTTATGCAAGCGGAAGGAGCGTATTCGGGTATTGCGACCGAACTGGAGGTTATACACGCAAATTATTCTATTGCCCCAATTCCCCCCACCCTCTCACCGTTCTATTCTTCTCTTTGTTTTTCCTGTAATAAAAATAATATCTGATCAAATGCAGGTTCAAGAGACGAAAATGCGAAAGCGTGTTTTGTTACTCTAGAAATTTATTTGTATCATTACACGTTGAAATGGTACAATGAATTTTATTCAGAAAATACTTAAAAGAATAAAAAAATTTCGAAACGGGATTGTCAAAATTATGTGATCTAACTTTTCTTTCCAAATATATGCATTGCGGTTTGATCCGCGTTAGTCACTTTGCAGTCGTACTGCGACGGTGATCATAAACGGTCGAAGCGTTTCAGTACGTGCGCCTGGCGGTAGTTTTGCTATGCTGGTCGACGACTGGTCAAATACAATAGGATTTGTGTTTACTTCAAACTCGCAAACTTGATTTAAAGCATTGTCACCACCACCCGCGCAATCAATTATTGTTTAATTGTATTGTCTATATATATATATATATATATATATATATATATATATATTGTGTGTGTGTGTGTGTGTGTGTGGAGGAATCTGTAAACAATTAATGTTTATTAGTGCATAGAAATTTTGCAGCCGACATTTCCAGTCAAGCTCAATGTACGCGAGACTGCCATAGGTGATAACCGCATATCTAAATTTGATTTCCATGCATATTCAATGCGGTTTGATCCCTGCTGGTCAGTTTGCCGTCGTACTCTGATGATGATCATGGAGGGTCGAATCGCGTCATTGCGTTGCGGCTGGCGGTAGTTTTGCTATGCTGGTCGACGACTGGTTAAATACAATGGGATTGGTGTTTACTTCAAGCTCGCAAACTTGATTTAAAGAAGCGTTTTTTGTTTCTCTAGAAATTTATTTTATTATTACACATTTGAATAGTCCAACGAACTTGATTAAGGAAATGCTTAAAATAATGAAAATATTGCGAAACCGGATTTGTCAAAATGAAATGTTTGTTGTGAATAACACAGGCTGAGTTACATTTGATTTGATTTTTGGAGATATTTCAGCCACCACTGGTGGCAGTGATCATCAGGCCACCATTCACCCCAAGAATATTTTAAGCTTGTGACGAATAGTGGATTGATGATGGCTGCCGCCAACAGTAGCCGAAATGTCTCCGAAAATTATAACATATAATTGAAAGTACGTGAAGAGTTATTATAATCAAGGATGCGATCTTATTTTAGCACCTGAACGTTTAATTATTTACATATGTCAGTATGTAGTGTGGTGTCTGTTCAGTAATGACGGATTGTGGATGGTTAGTTGGCACTTTGTGTCTAAATGGATGCCATATTAGCTCCACCTAAAGGAAAAACAGAATTACCAAGTTAAATTAATCAGTATACAACTGAAAATGGTATGCAGTGTCGTGAGCGGCAGGATGGCTCAGTGGTTAGAGCACCAGATTCCGAAGCAGACCGTGGTGAAGCATATGCTCAGACAAGTGAAGGTCCATTTAAGTCAAGTTAGTGAACTCGATATAAACATTAATCCCATATACTTTGACCAGTAGTACAATGAAACGTGAATTAATCGGTCCGCTGCATCTGACTAAAATGATTGGCCTTTGCCAATCATCGATTCAGAATCAAATATATTTATTCCGTCACACCAGGTACGAGAGTTATGATCGTCGATATAATCCTAATTATTTAAGCTGCAGCATAAATAAACACGATCCTTTTTGCTGGCTCTGCAACATACTATTTAAACGGTCTTCGTTTCATTCATAGAATGATACGTAAATGATAAGCAGCATAAAAATTAAGATAGGAAAGTTGCCTGATAAATTGAAATAAATAATACAGTGTATAAAGTTTAGTATTAAAACAAACTGATGAAAACTTTTGCATTTAAATACATGTAGAGAGAGTGAAAGATACCTAGAAAGAAAATTAAACTGACAGTTTAGTCCGTAGATAGTTGGATCGATAGTTATACAGAAAGAAATATATAAATAGATCAAAGATTCATTTTATATATATATATATATATATATATATATATATATATATATATATATATATATATATATATATATATATGTTTTGATACCGATAAATTTATAGCCAGATAGACTAACAAACAAGGAGACAAGTGGGCAGATAGATGGATAGGCAGAAAAACTGAAATAAGTGAGTATGTATTAGGTATTGCGAACCTATTAACAAATTAGTTCAATTGTCACCAGAAAGATAAACCAAAGACAGCATAAACGGAAAGTATAATCGCATGCATATTCGCTTCGTACTAACTGGTGACTCATCATTAGTAGCCGGTATTACGCCCTTTACCTAAAATATATTATGGTGAGGAATGTGGTATAATAGAACGGTACAATCTCACAATTGAACTAATTTGTTATTAGGTTCGCAACACCTAATACATACTTGCATAAATATTAGCTCTCCGCCACAAACAGTATCTAACTGTAGTTAACTGAAATGAGCCTAGGCAGACTTGCAGACATAACGACAGATGTTAGTATAGAAAGATAAATTGATGGACGATGGGGCATATTTTTAGATATATTGTTATAGATATATATTTACATTTATACGTATACAGATAGATAAGAAGAGTGATATATGAAGAATAGAATGATAGATAGATAAAATGATAGATAAGTAGTGACAGATATATAGATTGATAGATAGCTAGATAGGTATATATATATATATATATATATATAGGTACATTAAGTAATTAATTTATTGATTTAATTGTTGGTAGACGCAAAATGAAGATTAAAATAGAGATAAATAGAACACATTTTTATTTGTTCTAGTATATGTTACGTTCCTTTTTTTAGAGATTTGTATAGATTCATTGGTATTTCCTCTACTAATTCTTCCGGTTACCGCCCTTTTACTGTAAGCTTGGAAAGTGTAAAATAATTACAGGGAATTGCCTGTAACTGATTTGTGAGGCATACGCGCTTTCTGTCGCATTATTGATCCGCTGCAGTTATACGGAAGAACATTATTTTTTCTCCTGATAAACAATGAAATTAGGAATTTGTGCCACAGTAAATGTAGTTGGAGCAAGGCATTCGTGTATGCCCTACGACTTCGACAGAACTTCAAGTGAGCATTGTATTTTAGTATAGTATTAACACATAAATACACGTTTCACTTCATTTTAGTTGATTATCTGTCTTGTAGTACGAGAGGTGAGAGCACACTCTTACGACAGAAAATTCAGTGATTTTGCTTCACGGCATGAAAACTTGGCGTATAATCTCGCTAATATATATCTTGTTCGAAAACAGGATTCGCAATGATATCCTTCACCGTTGATGCAATCAATCGGAAGTAATGAATGTGTTTATAAAAAGATATAAGCTTGATCTAAATTTGGGTATTATGAATATACAAAATTGTGAAATAATTTAGAACATAAAGAAGACATTTATGTAATTATACTAAGTCAAGTTTGCGATTTTGATTCAAAAGCCTGACACTTTATGTACAATCCTTTTTCAGTATAAACTAAGCATTGTATATTTTTTAAAAGCAATTCTTCCAGTAGACCGGTTTCACCCTTATTAGGAACTCGTCACGTACTGCCCAGAATTTGCCGAGGACAGGGTTCGAACCTGGGCGCGTCTGCTTCGGAATTTAGGGCTCTTACCACTAAGCCGCCCTGGGAACTCTTCGATCTATTGCATTGTATCGACTAGGAAACCAGTGTTGGTACCATTTTCATGCTCGTTATATATTATATAAGGTGAGTTGGCTTTAAAGTCGCATTGCAGAAGACGTTATATGAAGTTAACTTAATTACCGCTTGAATACACAATCGTATAGGCAATTATTTTGGTCAATTGTCACACATTCCTTGCCAAATATATATAGTGAGTATAGGGCGTAATATTGGCTCCTACTTATGAGTCGCCAGTAAGCACAAAACATTCATGCTGACTTTGGTATATCCTTCTGTTCCTAGTTAAAATAAATTGTTTTAGGTACGCAATAACTTATGCAAAATTGCACATATTTTAAATCTCGGCCAATGTTAAAACAAAAAAGAATTTGTGTTTTTATCGAGATTACAAACTTGATTTAAAGACATTTTATTACAACCCGAGCAATCAATAATTGCTTAATTGTATAACTTAAATACATGTATCAGAAGGATCTACAAGAAGTGGGAGCCTCATATTTAGTTTTTCTATCCTTATTTCATTTTGGTTTGATCTTTGCTAGTCAGTTGGAGGTTTTAGTCTCTTGATGATAACGGAAGATCTAAAAACGTCATTATGAGTGACTGAAGTTAGTTTTGCTATGTTGCGCGACTGTTTAAATATAAGAGGATTGGTGTTTATCTCAAGATTGCAAACTTGTTTTAAATAAATTGAAGTTGCCCAAATGAGGCAGTCATTGTCGGTTTCAATTAAAAACATCTTGATGTATTTCGTGGAGAAAACTGTTTTAGAAATAAATCTCTCATGCTTAAAAACGACGATAGATTTTTGGAAGGTACATTCGTTTCTCGGAATCACAGAGATAACGATTTGTTATATGCAACAATGTTCAAGAGATATGTTATATGTCCTAAATTTAGCTAATCAAATGAATAGAATCCAATTTGAGATGGAAAGAGAGTTATCAAGTGAATAACCATTTTCCGATGTCAAATTAATTATAAATGTTCCGAAATTAGAAAAAATGTTTGCTCGGTTACTCTTCTTACTGTGTATTGAAACCATTTCTTTATGATGAAATCAGTAAATTAAAATTGATGACAACTGGAAGCTTGAGATAACATACACAAAACATTGGTAGATTAAATTAAGCACACCATAGAACATAGTCATTACAAATAGGTACCCTTTCAGGCTAATTATATCAATGGTTATGTATGTTCGAAGTAAATTCAACCAGAATTCGAAATCTGATACAGCGAAGGAGACGCGTCATGTCATGTTAATTTGTTACTCCAAACTAAACAGGAGAGTAAAATTAGTAGAGACAAAGTAAAACTCACGAATCGTCTTTAGACACTCCTTTAACCTAGCCACTATAATTCCCAACTAATAGGAGAACATTAACCACTTAATCGTATCTAGTGTGCATGAAATGCTAATTAAGGATTGTATCCTCACGTAAAGGAGTGAAAACGAGCTGCCAATCATGGTAAGAATAGGAGTGCATAAAATTGCATGTAAATGTGTGCATGCTAATAGTTCTGACTTTGCACGTCATTCAGTGGAGACTGGGCATACATTTAACTGGGTTAGATTTTGACGAATACCAATATACAGTCGTGGTAGACTGAGAAGACCCATTAAGTAATCTATTGAATTAAGGTTACGAGATAACATTATTAATGAAACAACGATAGAAACATTGCTAGGCTTTATTTGGAAATGAGCAGCTGCTAATGGTAGGTGGCAAAGAAAGTACAAAACAAAATCGGAAACTAATCCCAGCACACCGGTCTACTGGATGAATTCACTATTATCAAGGTTGCGAACTTGATATAAACACCTGACCCATTATGTTCTTACATTAAGCCAGTATAAACTACGAATTTTATAGTGAAGAAAAGTAAATTCATCCTGTAGACCGGTTTCGTCCTTATTGGGAACTCATATTGTACTGGCCAGAATTTGCTGCGGACAGGGCTCGAACTTGGGCACGTCTGCTTCTTAATCGGGTGCTCTAATCATTGAGCTATCATAAAGGAAAGGCTAACCAGGAAACATTAGTTCGTATATAACTGAAAATTGTGTGCAGTGTAGTGTGCGACAGGGTGGCTCAGTGTTTAGAGTACCAGATTTCCAAGCAGATGTACCCAGGTTCGAGTCCTGTCCTTGGCAAATTCTGGCCAATACTTGATGAGTTCCCGAAAAGGACACAACCGGTCTACTGGATGAATTGCCTTATCTAAACTATACAACGCTTAGTTTATACTGACAAATTTATGTACGTAATGGGACTGGTGTTTGCATAAAGATCGATACCTTGATTTAAATATAATCTGTTAACTTGCCCTTCACTTTTGACTTCTTGAAGTCTAGAGGCAAAACCGTGGAAAACCCTGGAGGCAGCACTCACAAAGTAAAATTAAACCAACTTAAGACTCTTCGCGTGTTAGCCAGAGAAACGTAAAATTCAAGTACAGACGCTAAAAACTGTGCGTAGTTTTTTTGCTAGCTATTGCGTTACATTCCTACTTTTCAGGCATTTTTATTATCTAGAAAACTAATTGAGAGTTTCTTAAAATCTACTTCTCATCAGTAAATTGTGTTCTTTCATATTAACAGTTTATAATCGAATTTTCCCGCAATTAGAAAAATAACTTAAACTTAGTCTTGCAAAGGTAATTTGAATTTGCAGATTTGACGCAGATCGACTGAAGATTTTTGTTCTTCACAAATTACCCATTTCGTAGGACAATAAGAAATTCAACGCTTGACAGGTAATTGTGCATTAACTTACGTGAAAAAGCACTGACGATCCACAGCCCACTTCCAAAGAGCTTCCGCCGCCTCAGATGTTTGGCACTTGAAGCCAAGTGTGTGTTTTTTCTGAAATGAAAATAAAATAATGTCAAATCGAGGTTATACCTTGTTCTGGTGACAATATATATATATATATATATATATATATATATATATTACGCGGATAAACGTAACAGGGCTTTTGATATGCTTAAGGCAGCCAAAGTCAAACACCATATTTGTGCGGTTTTTTGTATACGTCACAGTTATAGTTAAAAATTCTGACGGGAGTCGAGCACTCGAATCTCTGGTTCGCGCACGTACTACTTCGTCATAACAAAATTATACTAGTGTCCGCTTAGGCTTAGAATTATTTATTTAGTTTATTTTATTCGTTAAAATAATAATAATAGCTGTCAGTGGGCAAAATGTTTCCACAAAACAGCAAAATTGATTAAGCAGATGGCGTATGATTAACATCAATGTTGCGAAAATATTAAAAACACAATTCCATTATATATATATATATATATATATATATATATATATATATATATATATATAACAAAGTGGATAATATTCAAAAGTTGCATTAACATGATATTCTAATCGACTGGCTACAGATCCACTACCCAAAAATGACACTAGTATCCAGGCAAGACAAAACACTCGCTCGACCAGACTCAACAGACATTCGATCGGATTTGCAACAAACTGAAAGTGAAAAGCAGCTGCACATACGGTGACGAAAATTTCGTAACAATGTGAGCATTTTTAAAATCAAGTTTGCGAGCTTGAAGTAAACACCAATCCCATTTTATTTAACCAGTCGTCGAACAACATAACAAACTACCGCCAGTCGCAACGCACTAACGCGTTTCGACCTTCCATGATCAGCATCAGAGTACGACGGCAAACTGACTAGCGAGGATCAAACCGCATTGAATATACATGGAAATCAAAGTTAGATATGCAACTCTCACCTGTAGCAGTCTCGCATACATTGAACTTGACTGGAAATATCGGTTGCACAATTTCTATGCAGTCACGAACATTTCTTTAAATCATGTTTTCAAGATTGAAATAAAAACCATCCCATTTTATTTAACCAGTCGTCGAAGAACATGGCAAAACTATTGTCAAACGCACTTTCGTTAACCTGAGTTTATTATAATAAAAAAACAGTGTGCAGCCAATTTTTCGAAGCAGAAATTGAATGTTCTAAAAAAGGTACTTTTCATAATTAAAAGGGATGTTGGTTGCACCGGCGGTGGTCAAATTTAAAAAAATCTAATTTGTGATCTTTATATAAACACCTTTCCCATTATACACATACATTAGATAGTAAAAATTATGGAAATTCAACAAGTAGACCGGTGTTGTCCAAGGGGAACTCCTCACGAAATGTCAAGAATTCACTGCGGACAGAGATCGAACCTGGTCACGTCCGATTCGGAGTCTGGTGCTCTAACCACTGAGCCACCCTGCTGCACACTACATACTATTTTCAGTTATATACTAACTAATGATTCTTTCTTCTATGTGGAGCCTATATGGCATAATTTTATACATAAAATCCTTAATAACCGCCCTCAATTATTCGTTATGATATTGAAATTAACACTTAGTAAATTATTATTAACTATATATATTAACTAATTAGATAAATGTTCAATTCAATACCGCGTCTCCAGTTAGCGTTATCCGTTCTATACTAACGCATTGGAGGTGGTAAGTTGGAACTTCATGCCTAAAGGTATTTTTAAAAAGATTAAAGGACACCATAAATTAGTCTTTACTCAAACCAAGTTGAAATCGTAAATAAACCCTATAATAGACCGTAAATGATTTAGAAACATGTAACTTTTATCAATATATTGCATGGTAGTCTTACCTGGTCCCATTCGATATGAATGATGAATAACTTTCCATCATAGCTGATTTTGTTGATTTTGTTCCTGAAATATTTAACAAAATTTAAATAATAAATTTGGTATTTTCAGGAGTGATGTGAATTTGAACATATTGCAAGCAAGCGGCTTCAATTAAGTTAAGCAATATTGCCTTAAAATCGTGTTGAGTATAAAAAAACGAGTATTTATGATATTGTTCTGTTTAATTGAGAATATTGAATCAGTGTGAACTTATACCTCCATGCCGTAGATAAATAAATTTCATACACACTTACTATCCACATTGAACTATCGATAATTTGTATTCTAGTGTCTCTTGATTTGTTCGTATTCGAGCGTCTTTGCCATTCTTATTGAATGCAATTTTAGATTTGCTAAACCTGTCATGAGATAGCGGGCCACATAATCTAAATCAAAGATTTAGGCCAACACTTGGCAGAAAGCTTAAATTTTACTGATGCGGCTATAACCTGACTCGTCCTCGGCTTTATTGACATTGTTAAACTTCTTTACTAGGTAATTTACTTGTTGCTTTCGTGCCAAATTTTTATAATGCTTCCCGCTTCCACCAACAAATTAAATAATAATAATCGTCTTAATAATAAATATTTAGGCAAATTAAGGCGCACTTTATGTGTTGCACATGACGTAGGAATAGGTGAGTAGGATAAAAGTATCATAATCTAAGTTTGTAAACTTGTTAACGCACGAGATTCGGGCTGAATAGCTAATAGTCATCAGGTGCCAGAACAACGCCAATATCCTCTGTCCGTAAAGTAATTTCATTTGCTGTATCGTTAAGAAATTCTGACAGAAGAGAGGGATTAGCGATAGATTATCAATTAAATTATGCCATCTTCAGAGTGGGACTAAATTAATTCATCAACATTTAGTTCGAAATATTGACAATAGCGAGTGTGCTTGGGTGGTCAAATGGTTGAAAACGTCGTTCTCCAATATTTTCGGTGCCTACCTGAACTGACAGACCAACAATACCAGCGAGCGTTACTTATCCTTGTCGGATAAACATTGCCATGAAGCAGGTGTTGAAGCTTTCAAATCTCCCGTCTAAACTAAACGCCAAGCACCAGTTGGTGGAGGAGGTCACAACGTTAAGACAAGGATCTGCATTTTTATGCGTGCATCAACAATTCATATCAGTCAAACAAAGTAATTATACATCATTAGTGCAGGTGTGAATCTGTTGTTATTTGTTTGTTTCGCTATTTAACACATCTACTTAGAGTGTCTCATGCCTTATCCATCAAGACATTTCAAGCAATCCAGTGAATAATTAAATGGACATTGGTTGTGCGAGCGGTGATATCTATTATTATAATCAAGGTTGCGAACTTTATATGACAACCTGATCCATTAAGTACATACATTTTCAGTATAAACTAAGTATTGTATGGTTTGGAAAAGGCAATTCATCCAGAAGACCGACTACGTACTAATTGGGAACTCATCACGTACTGGCTAGAATTTGCCGCGAACAGGGCGCGAACCTGGGCACGTCTGCTTTGGAATCTAGTGCTCTAACTACTGAGCCACCCTGCAAACTTATGATTTTAGTCGGATAGGATCCTAATTGTATAGCTTTTCTGTTTTCTGCAAATTAATTGGAGAATTTTTCGTTATTACCTTTTTTTGTTGAGGCATTCAAAATTAAGTGATTAACAGCGCCCTCGAACGCTTCAAATTCCCAGGATTCAAACATAATTATGCGATGTTTCGATCGTATTTACATGCTGTAGACTGGTGTATAGTAGCGGGTTTCAATTTGCAGTTTCATTATTTGGTAACCTTTTAAACATTCTCATTTTCATGCACCGCAAGGAAGCGACACAATTTGTTTTTGTACAGGCAAGTAAAGAAGCAACCTGTGCGTTTGTTCCTACGACTTTTGATGATTAGTGGACTGAGGAAATATATCGACAGTAGATCAGTGACAATTGAATTTCGTTTTTTTTACAGTTTTACGATTATCAGATTAATTCTCTTTACAGAAGTTAGGAATAGTTATGCATTAGATTGTTGGACAAAGCAGAACGGATTATAATGAATAGAAGATCTAACGGGTCAAGCGAAGTAATTTAACATACTAATTAACGAACAAAAAAAATTTGTATTAGTAAGCCACATTAATAAATGCTAAAACACAAAATACCTATTAAAAGAATTCGTGGTTCGATAAGAACAACAAAGTTTCAATGGTCAATTAAAAGATTAACGCCAGAACAGATAAATCGAATAAAATATATAATATCTGAAATTGAAGAGTTTGCGCTTTTTTCTATTTTGATCAACTTACATCTTCATTTTGAAATGTGTTTGATTATTAAAATTATTATTTGTACTTCAAAGCAGAAAAATTTCCTTTAAATATCTAATTATTACACATACTCATTCTTTTACCAATACAAAAAGTTAGGTTTTAAATTGTCGCATTCTTTTGCCTGCTCTAACATGCAACTATTTGAAATGCTTTACCATACTCTCGCTTTTTCAGCATAGTTAAGTTGATTATCGATTATTTGTACAGAGAGAATAAGCTCTAATTTTATGAATTGTTGTTTCAATTAAATGACCACGTGCCAATTGTGGTTAACACCTTACCTGCCTTCTCAACATCATTGTAAAACATATATTTGCACTTTAGAAGACATTTAAATTAATTTTCAAAACACGTGCACATTCCATTAAACGTGCAAAATCTTGGATTTTTTAGTACCCTTATGTATGGCAATTATTTGGCGAGTTCCCAGTAAGGATGAAATCAGTTTACTTGTTGCGTTTCCTTAACGTCTTTATGCACTATTTAATTTATACTGACAGTATATATATATATATATATATATATATATATATATATATATATATATATATATTCATTGTATCCTTCCTGGTTGCAAAACAAAAATAAATTTATCAGATATAAGAAAATTTCTTTTCGTATGGTCTTATATATATATATATATATATATATATATAATTTGAAATTAAGATATATGCTGTAATTTGATATTTAATCTAATGTAGTGTGAAATTCTCCACTGGACTGGTTTCACCTACTTGGGATCTCGCCAATTAATGCCTATATTTTGCTGTGAACGGGCTTGATTTGGGACGTCTTGCAGAATGAAGATATATATATATATATATATATATATATATATCTTTATTATGTGCATTATCTTAGAATGTTATACAGTATACTTCTTATTAGGGCGAAAAAGCAGATTAATAAAAAAGTGGATAATGGCGATTTATTTCGAAACTACTATACTTCAATTTACCTGATTTTCGGATTGCGTACCGAAAATCAGGTAAATTGTTTATTTCCTGTCGCGCAACATGTTTCTTTTAAATCTTATTTAGGCACTATACTTCACTTTAAAATCGTTCATTTATATACAATCTCGGTTATAATTTGATTATAGGGGTAGCAACAAATTTGATTCTGTTTTACTTCTCAATACATCAATCCAAGAATGAACGGATCTCAGATATCACTTTTCCATACAACAATAAATACATTCCCATGAAAACAGGCACACACACACACACATAGCCACACACGCATACACACTTACTAATTAGCAAAAATCATTAATAGAAGTGAAACCAAGTCAGATTTGTTGTCACTCGCATAATCGAATGAAAACCCACGATGTATATAAATGAAAGATTGTAAATTGAAGTTTAGTAGTCTGGAGATATATGACCATTATCTATTTTGTTATAAATGTTTTTTCTTCCTAAGAAGAAAAATATATGTTTGTTTGAGTGTGTCTGCGTGTTAACATTACAATTCGATTTGTAAACGTCTTTTTCGCTAATTTGGTTAGTTTGTTATGTAGTCTAGTTAAAGTGGGAGCAACAATTTTGACGAAGTGAGCCCGAATTGGCTCTTGAGATAATCTAGATTGAAATTGTGACTGTAACCAACTCCAAGAAAAAAATGAGACTCACGCAACAAATTTTACGTAAAACTAAAAACTCAAACTTGAAACATAATTTTCCTGCAAACGGATTTTGACTTGTTAATCGATAAATCACATAGAATATCTATTCATTTTGTCTTAGCAAAACACAAGTATCTAAAGGCAGTGGATGATTGATATTGAGGTTACTTGATAAAGTTTTGTGCCATGGTTGAGACTTGTTCATTCTGCGGTGTAAAAACGTGATTGCTGTCTGCACAAAGATTTAAATTGGACAGTACCCTCCAATTGTCTCACATTTCTCACAGAAATATATATAGTGCGTATAGGGCGTAATATCGGCATCTACTGATGAGTCGCCAGTAAGCACGAAACGAATGCGCGCATGAGATTACTCGTTCCGTTCATACTGTTATTGCTTTATCCTACTGGTCATATTTCAACTAATTTGTTTCTAGGTGCGCAACAGCTAATATACAATTTGAAGCAATTGTTTAGGCTTACCGTTAGACCTTGTCACATCCAGAAATAAAAGTATGTAAAATTGTGAGAGGCAGCGAAATCCTATCAGTAAATTGTATTCCTGATGGATGTAGACCACCCTAGTTTACTTTGGATTCGAAAAAAGAACAAAATTATTTCACAGTTCAAACTGTCGAATTATTCCGTGAGTAAATATATCTATTAACCCAATCAAACTATGCCAAAATGAAACATAATTGGGTCAAGTTAAAAATTGCCTGCACCATTACAATACGAGAAATTAAGTTAAAAATATTCTATCAATCACTTACCAGAAAAAAACGTGAGCCTTTCGACTGCCCCGAAATGTGATCACACCTTCGTGGCTGAGACCGACGTAAAAGTTATTACCCTTGCGATCCTAACGAGAGTTTAAGAAATGTTACGCTTATTAAAGAAATTTAGCCATAAATATAAATAATATGAATCAACGATTCAAGGCATTGATCGCATTCGCATAATTTGTTATTAATGCGTCTTAAAATCAAATGGATCATATAATACAATTAAACAATAATTGATTGCGCGGGTGGTGGTAACAATTCTTTAAATCATGTTTGCGAGCTTGAAGTAAACACCAATCCCATTGTATTTAACCAGTCGTCGAAAAACATAACAAAACTACCGCCAGCCGCAACGCACTGACGCGTTTCGACCTTCCATGATCATCATCAGAGTACGACGGCAAACTGACCATCAAGGATCAAACCGCATTGAATATATATGGAAATCAAATTTAGATATGCGGCTCTCACCTCTAGCAGTCTCGCATATATTGAACTTGACTGGAAATTAAACAATAAATGATTGCGCGGGTGGTGGTAACAATGCTTTAAATCAAGTTTGCTAGCTTGAAGTAAACACAATGGGGTTGGTGTTGACTGGAAATGTCGGCTGCACAATTTCTATGCAGTCACGAACATTAACTGTTTGTAGCTTTCGCCACACACACACATATATATATATATAGACAATACAATTAAACAATAATTGATTGCGCGGGTGGTGGTAACAGTTCTTTAAATCAAGTTTGCGAGCTTGATCAAATAATAATAATTTGAATATTTCTCTAACTTCTTCCACCTAACTCTGGCAGCGAGCGTTTCCTAAATGCCACGGCAGATGCGCCGATGCCAAATTTTGATATGAATTCATGTCTATGCATGTTTTATGCCAAAATTTCGCAACCTAAATACGCGTACACATAGATATACCTTCTGATCTGATTTATAGTGAATTCACAAGAGTTAGTTGTTTGGATCATGATGACTTTTGTCTACTGCATTATAAGAGAATTTCGGAACTTGAGAGATAGAGTAGAAAAAAGGACGGTCTTCAACTATTTAATGCCTTGACACAGCGATTCGTATGTTTAAATTTATTCCCTAAGGTTATACTATGATTGTGCTGTCGTGTCTTTTGGAGATTATGTTCAAATCTTAAACACTTAATTCTAGTGGAGAAAGACTAGGTTGTATACTGCCTTTTTTTTACTGTGACAGTGAAACAATTGTTTTATAATAATTTTATAAATTATTTAAAACAAAGTAGCGATCTTTATATACACCCAATCCATTCATATATGCATTTTCAAGTATAAACCATGCAACAGGGTGGCATAATGGATAGATTCACAGACTCCGAAGCAAGCATACCCAGGTTCGAGACTGGTCCGCGCTGCGAAAATCTGTGCCGTATTTGATGAGTTCTCAATAAGGACGAAACTGGTCCACTGGATGAATTGCCTTTGCTACCGTAAACAATGCTTAGTGTATACTTTCTATATATATTTACTGGGACTGACGTCTATATTTATAGGCCTTAATCAGGATTAAAATAATTGTAATCGACACCCGCGCAATCAAGACAGTCTCAATCAAGGAGTAGGTAAGCCTTATTCCACATGCGACGAAGCGCTGTATTTATCTTCTACTTTACCAATGCGAATTGCGTTCTATAAAATAAATTAATCAACGCGATATTCTTTCACACATTTTGTTCTTGAGGAAATTGTCAGAAAATTCACATTGTGGGAAAATAGCCGTTATTTTATTAGCAATCTAGACCTGATGGGCTTTTGTAAATGATCGTGTAGCCCCGATAGTTAACTGATAGCATTTTACGATTTTTTCTGCCCAAAAATTCCTGGAATTATTCAGACTGCTAAGCCAACCAAACAACAGTTTATTCAAATAAACGAATATTGGTTGCGCGGGTGGTGATAACAATTATTATAATCAAAATTGCGGTCTTGATAAAAGCACCTGACCCATTAATTACTTACATATGTCAGTATAAACTAAGAATTGTATAGTGTAGAAAAGGCAATTCATCCAGTAGACCGGTTTCGTCCTTATTGGGAACTCAACATGTACTGGCGAGAATTTGCCGCGGACATGACTCGAACCTGGGCACATCTGCTTCGGAATCTGGTGCTCTAACCACTGGTGCGGCAGGGTGGCTCAGTGGTTAGAGCACCAGATTCCGAAGCAGACGTGCCCAGGTTCGAGCCCTGTCCACGGCAAATTCTGGCCAGTACATGATGAGTTCCCAATAGGGACGAAACCGGTCTACTGGATGAATTGCCTTTTCTACACCATACAATTCTTAGTTTATACTGACATATGTAAGAAATTAATGGGTCAGGTGCTTATACCAATATCGCAACCTAGGTTATAATAACTGTTTATTCAATTAATCTATTTTTGGTTACGCGAGTAAGGCGACTATTTTTCAGAATCTTATTTGATTTCTTTAATTATTCGTCAATATGACTATTTTAAAATTTTGAATAAATTAAAAACTCTACCGTAAACTAATCGAAAACAATTGCGTGTCGACCTATCATAAACATCATCAAGCTTAGATCGTTCCCTATTTCCAGTGGTTAGTACAAATGATGTTGAATCCTTCGGAGGGAAAGAACGCATCAGCACCCAACCATCACGAATACGAACTCGATGCGTATTTGGAAAGGCGGATCAATCGGGGATTTGCGAAACTAACAGTGCAAATCTACTTCGCAGGAAAGAAAACCGTTGATACTCTAAATGTGATAATCGCACTGCACAAATCCATACAAAAATTTTCAACAGCTATCATCATAGCGTAGCCAAATGGAAAATCGATAACACATCGACGATTGCACACGTAAGAACGTACGTTCTCCGCCGCACACCTATTCAAACAATCAATGCTTATCAGCGGAATCAGGGAAACATTTGGTCACTCCACTCCGTTTCGAGGTGGATATGAAATATTTAAAGAATTCCTTCTTTTTTATAGATTGCCGAACAAAGCCGATCGCCACCCTCTACGAAGTGAGCGTTATTTGGCGTCGCCAGTGGACAAAATTTTCTTTTGAAGCCAAAATTGTCTGGGTAAATTAAGCTTTACTTCCTCTCAATTCTTCACCACTTATTTAATAACAAGTATTGGCTTTGCTCAAAACTAAGTTTTGTACGTCACATAAGACAGGATGACTGCAAACTTATGTTACCACCATTATTCATGCCAATATTGCTTGTGTAACTAGCTAGGTAACAATTTCCGCCAGTCAAATATTAAAAGAATAGTCAACTCATTCAATTAAATTTAAAAACTTTAAACAATCACCAATCTCATTTTGTTTTCTATGTCGCGCAACACACCAAAACTAACGTCGGTCGCATAAACCAACGCGTGCCGACCTTCTATAGGTATCATCAAAGCACGACGACAACCGTACAAACGACTGTCAAACCGCAAATGACAAACAGACTGTGGAAAATCTTATATGCGGCTCTGGACCGTAGTTGTCTCGCATACGGTGTACCTGACTGGAAGTGTCCTGTTCATAATTTCTATACAGGGCCAAACACCACATTTTGGCAGGTTTCGTCACTGTGTAAGTAAGATGATGTCGACAATTACTGTTAAATAAAATATATGCGATATTGGTGGGATAAGAGACATCTTTCCCGTTCCAAAGTATTACATACGCGACCATAGCGTTGGTATAATTTACCTATACGGCAACCATGGTATTGGTGTCAGGTACTGACACAAAATCATAGTGTTGTTAGCCTTAACAGGGTCGGTATAAATATATATATATATTTATATATATATATATATACTGAGTTAACTTCGAAGTAGAATTGTCGAAGATTTTATATGAAGTTAACTGCAGGTTTACAGATTCATATAGGAGATCGTATCGACCTAATTTGCCACATTCCTCACCAAAATATATATTGGATAAAGGGCGTAATACCAGTACCTACTAATGATTCACCAGTTAGCACAAAACGAATGTGCACAAGATTATACTTTCCGTCCGTGCTAACTTCGGATAACCCTTCTGGTTATATTTGAACTGATTTGTGACTATGTGCGCAACAACTAAAACAAAATTACATAAATATTAAATCTCAGCCAAAACAAGTATCTAACTTGTATAAATTTAGCTGAACGATGTTATGATTACTGCGAAATGTGATAACTGATATCGATAAAGACCAGAGTTTGTGAATTTCCTGGAGTAACAAGTGTTCAGAAATAGTAGTAATTCTCAATTTTGGTGAACTTTAGCATACATTGAAATCCATCGTGTTGGTACCACGTACCTGTACGACAACCGTACTGTTGGGATCAGAAAATAACACAACAACCATAATGTTTTTACAATTTACAGGCTCCGTATAAATATTATAAAATATATTTTGAGTTATCTTTGAAGTCGCATTGTCGAAGACTTTATTTAAAGTTAGCTCCAATACTGCAGGTTTACACATTAGTGTTGAATAATATACCGTCCAATTGTCCCACATTCCTCACCAAAATAAATAGTTTTTATAGGGCATAATACTGGCTCCAAATGATTAGTCGCATATAAGCACGAAACGAATAGGCAAAAGAAATTAAACCTTGCGTTTATGCTGACTTTGGTCTTTCCTTCTAGTCATACTTGAATTAATTTGTTACTCATGAATTTCTGTTGCGCAATTTCAATGAAGATACAATCGAAAATTTTATACCTTTTTTTATTTTCATTTAAGCTTTTTATTTTTTCAGCCATTGATTACCCGATTAGTTAAAACGATTTCGTGAAATAACTTTTAATTTTATTTTGTTAAGCCGGTTAAAAATGGAGTTGTGTAAATGTTAATGGTGTAACACATTTATGTGTGCGCTTTCTACATAAGCAGGATTTTTGTGCATACATAACTAATAAGAAAGCAGTCGTATTTAAACAAGCTTTCTGTATGATAAGACAATAAAATACATAAAATTTAAAATATTATCATCTTTGTACCTGAGCGTAGACCGGTTCAACTCCATATGTTTCAAGATGAGAAGCATATTCCAAAAACATGGACTCTGCTTCAGCTGCGGAATTTCCCCTGTTAACAAAGTTAATTGTAACAATATAATTTACTGCTTGCATTAAACTACTATTTTCACGAGCTATATATCAAAAATTTTTATTTCAATGGTTAAATAAGTTAATTTGAACAGTAAACAAATTAATACAATTGAAGGTCATCGCCTCTACTATTCTCCTCGAGTCTGTTTACTATATATCGCAGTCATTTGTATCAACAGTTTTAATGATTTTTACTTCTAGTACATGGGTAAATCATTTTTTTAAATAAATGAACATTATTAATTTAATAAAATATTATTAGTAGTAGTATTGTTAATAATATAAGTAGCAGTAGTAGTAGTAGCATTAGTAATAATTTTAGTAGTAGCAGTATTAGTGGTAATTCTTTAAAGCAATATTGCGAGCTTGATTTAAACACCAACCCTATTGTGTTTAACAAGTCGTCGAACAAAATAACAGAGCTACGGCCGGTCGCAACGCACTGACGCGTTTAGACCTTCCATGATCATCATCAGTACAATCTATGCAAGACTACTACAGGTGAGAGCCGCATATCTAATTTTGATTTCCATATATATGCAATGCGATTTGATCCTCGCTAGTCAATTTGCCGTCATACTCTGATGATAATCATGGAAGGTCGAAAGGCGTCAGTGCGTTGCGACTGGCGGTAGTTTTGTTATGTTGTTCGACGTCTGGTTAAATACAATGGGATTGGTGTTCATTTGAAGCTCTCAAACTTGATTTAAAGTATTGTTACCACCACCCGCGCAATCAATACTTGTTTAATTGTGTTGTCAAAACAAAGTCTAGTTTAGATTGCAACATCCAATATAACAAAATCTTGGCTTTAAATATGCTTAATTTATTTTATATTGCAACAAAGCATTTGCTTTGTAAAGTAATTGATTGAAGCTTCCAACAATTTAGAATTTAATTGTGTTCTAATATAATTTTTCACACAATCCCGCAATACAGCATATACATACATACATACATACATACATACATACATACATACATACATACATACATACATACATACATACATACATACATACATACATACATACATACATACATACATACATACATACATACATACATACATACATACATACATACATACATACATACATACATACATACATACATACATACATACATACATACATACATACATGCATACATGCATACATGCATACATGCATACATACATACATACATACATACATGCATACATGCATACATGCATACATGCATACATGCATACATACATACATACATACATACATACATACATACATACATACATACATACATACATACATGCATACATACATACATACATACATACATACATACATACATACATACATACATACATACATACATACATACATGCATACATGCATGCATACATACATACATACATACATACATACATACATACATACATGCATGCATACATACATACATACATACATACATACATACATACATACATACATACATACACATACATACATACATACATACATACATACATACATACATACATACATACATACATACATACATACATACATACATACATACATACATACATACATACATACATACATACATACATACATACATACATACATACATACATACATACATACATACATACATACATACATACATACATACATACATACATACATACATACATACATACATACATACATACATACATACATACATACATACATACATACATACATACATACATACATACATACATACATACATACATACATACATACATACATACATACAAACATACATACATACATAAATACATACATAAAAGTAAGCACGAAACGAATGAACACATGAGACTATACCTTCAGTTTATGCTCAATTTGGTTTAACTTCTGGCCCTGTATGTACTAATTTGTTGCCAGATGCACAACACCTAAAACATAATCGCATCTATATTAGGTCTCCGCATAAAAAGTATCTAGCTGTAATAACACTGCCAGTAAAATTGACTGAATTTGCTATTTTATACCACATTAAGTTTATGTTAAATATACGTGTTTTGATATATACAATAAAAGTTATTTAAATCAATTATGTGAGCGCAACGAAAATGTCAATCCCATTGTATTTAACCAGTCGTCGAAGAACATGGAAGAACTAAATTCAGTCACATTTACTGACGCGTTTCATCCTTCCATGACGGTTATCAGAGTACGACGGCAAACTAACTAATCCAATTTTGCTTTCCCTATATATTCATTGCCGTTGATCCTCATTAGTCAGTTTTACGTCGTACTCTGATGATGATCATGGAAGTTCGAAGTGTGTCAGTGCATGTGACAGACGGTAGTTTTACAAATGGTTAAATATAATGGGTTTGACGTTTACTCCAAGCTCGCAAACTTCATTTGACGAATTGTTACCAACACCCGCTCAATCAATGAATATTTATTTATATAAAAGCAAGCACGACCAAATTATAACTAGTTGAAATGATAACCTACAGCTGAACGTATTCTTTTCATATTTGTTTTATAGGAATCCGCCAAATAAAAAGAGAAGTTTTAAAGTGATACCACTTTTTCAATGCAAAATTTTGGCTAAAATCACCGTGGTTTATTAAGCTTCAAATCTCGTTTATCATTTAATCACCAGATGAAACCTATAAAAATAGCAGTTCTAAACGTTAAACTTTTCCACATAATTCGTTACTTAACCAAAATGATCTATTTTACTATTGGCCTGAAGAAAATCGAGAAAAACACCGAATAATGTGAATATTAATAAGCAGCGAATATTCATTAAACTTACGATAGAGTCTTGTGGTACTCCATGATTTTTTCCTCGACTCTTACCGTCATGTTAGCAAACATTTGTAAATCGTCAAGTGAACCAGTTTCCCCAAGTAGATCAATCAACTCTTGATGATTTCCAATTTCAGCTTCAAGAAAAGATGCAGAAAACAGAACAACAAGTTATGCCGTATGAGAAATCAACATTAGCAAATGGTTAACACTTATTACTTCATATGAGATTGTGCAATAATTAAAATAACGAATTCAATAAGCAAAATCTGCCAGAACACAATTGTCACGCAAAATTTCGACATTTTCCAGTAAAATGTTGTGCCAATTATATATATATATATATATATATATATATATATATATATATATATATATATATATATATATAAGTAAGTATAAATGTGTTTGTAAATGTATGGTATCCGCACACTAGTTTTGGGAAGTACCTAAATAAAGGTGAAACTTTGAGCGATTTATAAATATATTCATGGAAATATTTCGACAAAAAATCTATATTTAAATGTTGAATTTACTTGATATTCTTACTACGCAAAATAAAATGTAATATAAGAATGTTTAGAATACGTTGTGTACGAGATAAGCTTGATTGGTTTGAGTCACGTTTGGATGAGACTTTTTAATGGCCCTATTTAGATGGCATAAAAGCTTGCACCAAAGTCTACATTCGACTTCTCTTTGGCAATTTTAATACTGGTTACGCTCAGTTTCAATCACGATAAAAACACAAGAAAACACACACGTAAACACACGAAAACACACAAACACACACACACAAACACACACACACACAAACACACACACACAAACACACACACAAACACTCACACACACACACACAAACACACACACGCATAAACACACAAGCACACACACGCACACACACAATCATATATATATATATATATATATATATATATATATATATATATATATATATATATAGAGAGAGAGAGAGAGAGAGAGATAATTAAAGAATATATATATATATATATATATATGTGTGTGTGTGTGTATGATTTATATATATATCATATTAGTATAAATTAAATATTGAATAAGGTGGCAACGAAAATTCATGAAGTAGACAAGTTATGTTTTCATTGGGCACTTGTTATTCACCACAACTCAATGTCACTGATCTAGGTCGTATAGTGTCTGCTCTATGAAGTCATATTGGGGTTGGTCGTTTGGAACCTAATATCCTATGCGGTGCCGAATAGGCTTCACCATAGGGCAAGGCAGCCCAAAAAGTTTGAGTTGGTAACAAAAAAACGCAATTTAGTGCACGGCTTGACGAGCGCAGAGTTTTGTGTAGCAGTCCCGGAAAAAATGTACTCTTGTTCGGGCCCCAGATGTTGCAATTTTTGGGAATAATAATTGGGTTGTATGGCTAACGGAAGCATACTCGAATCATCAATGTGATCTTGTGATGTAAACAGATAAGCACAGGAAATGTCTGAGCTACAACAACATTGTGAGATTTCAAAGCAAAACATAGTTAAATAATGTCTTGTCAATCTTTGAGCCTGATACAATTATAAAATGTTTTTTTTAAATAATGTCACATTTTTAAGCATTTTTGTTGAAAATATATAATACTGAGGTCAGAAATTGTTTTTGTCAGAATTTTGGAAATGATTCACATTTGTGTATGGCACGTTTGCTAGTTTTTTGTCATTTTCTTTCGCAGAACAATACAAAATTTGCATGCGTGAAAACTGGTTTCTCAACTTTCGTACGTTATTAGAATATGAACATAAAATTTTGCAGCCATGCTTGATTTCATTTATCAGTTTCTCCGAACGAACCAAGTCTTACATTTTGTGGCAATTTGCTGAGTTTTCAGAAAATATGGCTGCAAACTTTGTTGAAAACATTTCTAAAAGGATATCCCTTAAGCAAAATTAATTTCTTGTATGCTCTGATGATACTTTGTGTAAGTTAAAGGAAAAGTTAACAATGGATTTAAAAGGTTTCTTGTTTAGCTAATGAGAAAGGTAAATTACGGCTTATTTTAGAGAAAGAATTGATTTTTGTTGTCGTTTCTTGATTGAAACTTAATGATAAGTTAATTGACACTGGACAGAAATCTCTAAAGTATGACTTGTTTGCATGTACTTTTAAGTTAAATAATAGGCGTTAAAAATGGGTAGTTTTTCAGCTCTGGCAATAAGAAATTTTTAAATAACAAACTTGAAATTAGAGGGATAACACAGACGTGGGACATTTTGTAGTGAAAATGTTGCAGAACAGCCACTAAAATGTTCTAAATAAATAAGGAAAAATAATATGCGTCAAATGCCGGATGAAACAAAAAATGTTGTACAATTTAACAATAATTGATTGCGCGGGTGGTGATAACAATGCTTTAAATCAAGTTTGCGAGCTTGAAGTAAACACCAACCCCATTGTATTTAACCAGTCTTCGAACAACATAACAAAACTACCACCAGCCGCAACGCACTGATAGTCAGTTTGCCGTCGTACTCTGATGATGATCATGGAAGGTCGAAACGTGTCAGTGCGTTGCGGCTGGTGGTAGTTTTGTTATGTTGTTCGAAGACTGGTTAAATACAATGGGGTTGGTGTTTACTTCAAGCTCGCAAACTTGATTTAAAGCAAAAAATGTTGTAATTTGGAATTAGAACACAGGTAGATAAATAGTTACCTCAGAAGACATAACAATTCTGCACTATTAAAATGAGTATGCAGCCCCGAGTTTTATTCTTTAAACAGAATGAAGAGGTGTGATACATTAAGCACTTCGGTGGTATTTGAATCTATTTTGCGACGACTAAAATCCTGTTTGTTGCTGAATTTAGGCGCCCGATTAAATTCGGGACAAACACTGAATAATTGGCAGACTTTAACACCAATAACTAAGTGACCATCTTTCGAAAAATACAAGAGAATAAATTAAATCAAGGTTGATATAAACACCTGCTCAATTATGCAAATACATTTGTCAGTAAAAACTGAGCATTGTATAATGTAGAGAAGGCAATTCATCCAGTGGATCGATTTCATCTTTTTGTAGGAACTCATTACCTACTGCCTAGAATTTGCCGCGGATAGGGCTCGAAACTGAGCGCGTCTGCTTCGGAATCTGATACTCTTGCCAGTGAACCGCCCTGCCGCATCATTTAAATAGAAGACAGCTTAAAACGAACGTCACAAATTAAACAATATTTCCTTTTAATTAAGTTTGCGAACTTGAAGTAAACACCAATGCCGTTGTATTTGACCAGTCGTCGAAAAACATAACAAAACTACCGTCCGTCTTCGATTCTCCTTCAACATAATAATTGATTTTTTGCATTTGATTCTCCCTTTACCGACCTACCTATTTCAACTGTTTGAATATAACAATTAGCCTGATGCGTGCAGATGTAAGTTTGCATGTATTGACTGCAATTTTGTTTAGATGGATATACATGTGCATTAATCATATACAACTGAATATTCATGAATGGTCTGAGTGAATTTTTAAATTTTTCTTCAGTTGACTTTAATATTTATCAATTAACTCAACAAGAGGTTATGAAGTGCGCGTACGATTAATTAGGCATCCTACTTTACACTGTGGGGTCAAAATCGAATACGTCATTTCACATGGTGAATATGAAACAAATAGTCTAACACATACACAATAATTGATTGCGCGGATGGTGGTAAAAATTATTTAAATCAAGTTTGCGAGCTTGAAGTAAACACCAATCACGTGTATAAGTGTAAATTAGTATTCAGCCGCTCTAGTTTCACTTGGTCAGTTGAACATAGCAGTGATGGACATACACGCATACGTTACACGCACATATCTAGTGAAATGTCAGCCAGAACTATCAATGATACAGCCAAAGTAAATAATGTACGTGCTTCATTAGTTTGCTCCTAAGACTTTAGATGAATTTTGGACCGATAAAATGATATCGACAAAGGTATCACAAATATTTCCAAGGACAATGAACTGGGATAAGCCTGTGCTACTTAAAACACAGATCAGGTAATTTTGAAACGTCCAGTTTCACAATTTTCACTCGTTAAAACCTGTTTAATGCTTTACCAAAATCACGAAGAAATTCAAGAATTTGAGAGGATTAAGTACTACGCTTTGCTCGTTTAACACCATCAATCAACAGGGAAGCAACGGACCCGCATACATATTTTGATATTTGAATGATTGGAAACAGAATTGTTCATCTATACAGTCTGATTAATGTGTCGGAAATATTTGATTTATAACTAAATTTATAAATCTACTAGGCTTTTAAGTTGAGCCGATCTTTTATTTCTGTAACAAAAGTATGGATTATTATACCTTTATTTATTTTGAATTTGTATAGTACTTTTCGTAAAGTCAAGTTTGCGAGCTTGATGTAAACACCAATCCCATCGTATTTAACTAGTCGTCGAACAACATGACAAAACTACCGCCAGCCGCAACGCACTGACGCGTTTCAATCTTCCATGATCATCCTCACAGTCCGACAGAAAACTGACTGGCGAGTATCATGGAAGGTCGAAACGCGTCAGTGCGTTGCGGCTGGCGGTAGTTTTGTTATGTTGTTCGACGACAGGTTAAATACGCTGGGACTTTTGTTTATTTCAAGCAATCAAACTTGATTTAAATAATTTTTACCACCACACGCGCAATCAATTATTGTTTAATTGTATTGTATATATACGTGTGAGGCGAATGCTAAAAATAGCTAATGTTCGCGACTGCATAGAAATTGTGCAGCCGACATTTCCAGTCACGTAAAATATATGCAAGACCAGTAGTGGTGAGAGCCGCATATCTAATTTTGCTTTCCTTATATATGCAATGCGGTTTAATCCTCGCTAGTCAGTTTTCCGTCGTACTCTGATGATGATCATGGAAGGTAGAAACGCGTCAGTTCGTTGCGCCTGGCGGTAGTTTTGTTATGTTGTACAACGCGGAATCAATTATTTTTTATTTGGATAGTAATACTTAAACTAAAATAGCCAAGCCTAATGTAATAATAATGTTCTATGCCAGTAGGATACGTAAAGTTCCTTGGATCTGCTATGCCATAATACAATCCATTTTAAATGTTTCATCTTGATACAAGACGAGGAGAATTGCATTTATTTTTTAATATCTGATAAATTCTCACGGCCTATATACATACTCACATGCACACCTACAAACGTGTGCCTAAAGCACACCTATCTGAGACGAAATGTGACAACATATTATTTTATTGCCCTAAAGTTGAGTATTTAAGTACGCATCGCTTACATGAAGTGAAAAAATGCTCAACTTCGTTCGCAGCTAATATAAAAGAAACCGGTCTGCTGAATGATTTGCCTTTTCTACACTACAAGATGCCCAGTTTATAATGAAAAATTTATATATGTCATAGAACAGGTGTGTTTACATCAAGATCTAAACCTTGATTAAAATAAATGCTCAACTTTTTTGGTAACTCATAGCGACAACTTTGGTAAAAAAACTTTCGGCTTCAATGAGTTTAACTATTTTAATCAATCAGAAGTCATCACGCGGATAGTGTTTACAATTTTTAAAATCAAGTTTTCGAGCTATATACAAGCAACAATTCCGTTCTATCTGACAGATGGCACAGCAGAGCAAATCTGCCGCCAGTCGCACGCAAAGACGCGTTTCAACTTTCTTGGATCTTCATCTGTGCACGACAAAAAACTGATTAACGAGAATAAAGCTGCAATGTGTATATAAGAAACGTAAAATTTGATATGCCACTCTCGCCTCCAGTAGTCTCGCATATATTGTACGCCGTTGTATAGCTTTTTTAGGCGGCATATATTTCAAAATTGAATTGAATGTCTCCTGTGTTCTCTTGAAGTTATTTTAACTTTGTTTTGCCCAAGGCCCGTTGTCTGCTATGTGTGCGTGTATAATGCGTGTAAGTTGATATTTTCCATCTTTGTCAAGTTCCATAGGCGCGTTAGCGCTCTATGCATTGGTGGAATTCCGTCTTCATCGTTCAATTATCCTCTCATGGCCAAATGTGTCTTGTCATCCATGTCAAAAATTGGCAAAAATGTTTCCATCCATTTTATAGTTTATCATATGCACCATTTTGCTTTCAGTTTTTTTCTCGAATTTGGACCTATTTAACCTGTTCTAGAAGTACGATTACCGGTTACCTTAATGACCATTTTTTGCTTGATGATCCACGAGTTCTGGCCCGACTTTGTATTCTAACCTCGCTTCTTTTTGTTCAGATAGCCTGACCTCTTTCGGTTGTTTGCTTTTACCTTCATGGTTTAATAAACAATTGTTTGCACGAGATTGTGTGTGCTATTCACAAACTAATACGTTTAAATGCTCGGATTAATTTATTTATTTTTTGATTTACGAAATATTTTGACTTCGGGTCTTGTGACAATGTTGGGAAGATTTTCGCCATCAATGCAAAAGCCGGGAAAATCAAAATATGTCGTATGTCCTGATATTTTTTAGTTGAGATTTGAAATTGAACAAACTTCTTTCTGGTCCTTGGTTCTATTTGAAAAAAATGGTTTTTAAATCCGCTGTTCGAGTAATCTATTTATGAATAAGGTAAGGGCAAATGCAATCTTTACCAATCATTGTGTGCACAGATTGAGGTTAAATAAACGCGACTATAAAAGTTATATATTAGGTAATCTGCCATTGTATCTGATGTTAAACTGTCTCATTTGAGAATTATTAGAAGCTAATTTAGTGAAAGAATCGATATTGACAGTGAACCATGATTGTTCATGAAAAGTGCCGAGAACCGAAATATTACTTGCATAACTTAATTCCAATCATATAATTCGCCCATAATCAAATTCTCATACTTTATTTCTGGATTTACCTGCGATTTAGAAAGGAATAAACGAGAACTGTTGACTAAACTAATAGACAAGCCGCTGGCGCTTATACTAGACTGGCCAACAATGAAGCCGATAGCTGAGGAAAGTTTAAAATTTACAAAATATATTACTATAATCAAGGTTGATATAAACACCTGACCCATTAAATACATACATTTGTCAGTATAAACTAAGAATTTTATGGTGTAGAAAAAGCTACTCATCCAGTAGACCCGTTTTGTACTTATTGGGAACTCATTACGTACTGGCCAGAATTTTCCGCAGACAGGGCTCGAACCTGGGCACGCCTGCTTCGGAATCTGGTGCTTTAACCACTAAGCAACCCTGCAACAAACTACACGCAATTTTTATTTCAATACCAACTAATGCAACTCGGTTAGTTTTTTTCCTTTTAGGTGGACCAAAACTTCCAATTAACCATCCTTTAATATAACAAGCGGAGTGGATTTTATCACTGATCAGCATCAGTTTGATTGTTTCAACTCGGCATATAAAGAAACTGAAAACTGATGTCTACTAATTTGGTAATTACTAGTTACGTTGAACTATTTAGCATTCCATTAATTTATTTAAACCGGAATGAGTAATTTTTTCGTGAGCAGAGAACTAATATATATGCAATTGTGTATTATTTGTTGCGCATTTAGTAAAAAATTAGTTCAAATATGACCAGAAGAATAAACCTGCTAATTACCGTAGCATAACTTATCGATCTTGAATTTAGAAAAAAATTAAAATTTGTTATATTTTTGATTGTAATAAAGTAAACCAACAGAGTAAACTTCGCAAACAAATTAAAAATTTTCAATTTCAATTGTTATTTCAGTTTTTAACTGATACGCGATTTAAAATTTTCTCTGGCATTTTTCTAAATATCATCGCAACTAATGTAACGATCGACACTCGTTGATCTGCCAAAAATGACTCCTGCGACCTATAGCCGACTAATCCTTATAATGACTTCTATAATGTAGAATGAATACCTTCCGATTTCCATGAACAAGTCGACACAACATCAGTGGCCTTACACGCCACTATTGACGGATTGTCTAATTAATTAAAGACAGAAACCTAAAAATCTTGCTGATTTATTTAGACTAAGTGTATATATCTTACAGTCAATAACTCTCAATAAACTGTGCATAGTTTCTGATGGTATGCTTGTCTTTTATAACGGTCTGAATCAACTTTGCCACTCAGAAAATAAACAAATTAATGCATACAGGTCCAAAAGTCCAATCAAAGGAAACAACAAAACCCAGTTTCTAAAGTAAATAAACTTCCTTAGCTATTAATTGTTTCCATATGACTGGTCTAATGTAATTCGTAAATTAAAATTACGATCTGCATGAAAGCGCACCAGAAATATTTAAATAAGACCCAATAAATTTCATACCGAAAATGCACTATTAAACACAGTTTATAACACAACTATCCCTTTACACCACTATGGCTTTACGGATTGTCTGACTAATTTCCAGAATTAGTAAAAGCTCACAAAATGAATACCTTTAATTTGATGATGTTGATTTTACCAGGTAATTAGTGCCAAGTATTGGCACTATTATAACGATGATTAAGTCAGGCAGTAAGCGATGTCTACCCGCAGTACTACAGTGCAATATAGGTTAAATAAAATGGACGTCTTCTTTGATCAAAGACACAAATTTATGAAAGACGTATTATGAGAGGTAAGTTCGTAAGGGTGTTTAAACATTTGAAATGAATCCCGAATTTCATTAAGAAAGAGTTAAAAATACAGTGTAAATGAAAATTGCTTACGAAAGTGATGCTATTAATTTTCATTCAGTCACGCAATGTTGTTATTTGGAGACGTTATTAATTAAGAGGTTGCACAATTTTTTCTTGGCAATAGGTGTTCATGTGGGTGCAAATATGTGGAACGAAGACTACGTTCCACATAGAAAGAATCGGATAGGTAGACATTTTCTTTAAATTTAAGAATACAAATAATAAGTACGGTCAGAGCCAAATCAGTGGCACATACAGTTTTGAGACATTAAAGAGGTCCAATTTCAATATACATATTTAATCCCGAGGTAGGTTTTAGATCAATGTTTTAGTTTTCGGATACAGGCATGCATTCGGCGTTCGTAATAATTAAGTGCGAATAAAAGAATTTTTCTATTAATTGTTCAGCCACCTGATCAAGCTATTATTCGCATTTATGTTTGGCAGAATTATGCACTAGTTTGGCAATATACGACAGAGTGGAAAAGAAGCTAGCTGTTGGCTCGATTGAACAATTTCATACTTCAATCCACCGTACAGGATGTGACCAAGTTATTTTAAATCATATTGAAATATGGCAATTGGAGCCCACAAATCGTAGGATGTGGAGAGAAGCCTTACACCAGGAATAAAGATTTCTGTTACTAAAGGATAATCTATTCTTGCGCTGCTGTCCACCAAACGATCACCATTATCGTTGCGAAATGATTTTAATGTGTTCATGCCTTTCAGATAAAATTTTTCTTCATTAATGTACCAAACTTAAACAATATTCAAAATCGAATGTGTGCCAGGTCGTAGATAATTTTGTTCAGGCAAAATAGTGCAATTGCTATCGTTTATGCTGCAATAGACAGGAGCATACATTGGAAAAAGTTTGAACTCAATTATTATTTTCCCCCTCACAAAACGTCAGCTTTCACAAAAATCGATTCAGGAAATAATGCAGCGGGCCGTGAAACCAGAACTATCATTTCTCGCCTAAAACAATAATTGATTGCGCGGATGGGGGTAGCAATTTTTTAAATCAAGTTTGCGAGCTTGAAGTAAACACTAATCCCATTATATTTAACCAGTCGTCGAACAACATAACAAAACTACCGACAGTTGCAACGCATTGACGGGTTTCGACCTTCCATAATCATCATCATCAGAGTACGACGGCAAATTGACTAGCGAGGATCAAACCGCATTTCCTATATATGGAAAGCAAAATTAGATAGGCGGCTCTCACCTCTACTGGTATCGCATATATTTTACGTGACTGGAAGTGTTGGCTGCACAATTTCTATGCAGTCACGAACGTTAGCTGTTTGTAGCTTTCGCCACACACGTATATATAAATAATACGCGTCAGTGCGTTGTAACTGGCGGTAGTTTTGTTATATCGTTGGACGACTTGTTAAATACAATGGGATTTGTGTTTACTTCAAGCTAGCAAAATGGATTTAAAGAATTGTTACCACCACACGCGCAATTAATTATTGTTTAATTGTATTGTCTATTTATATGTTTGTGACGTAGGCTACAAACAGCTAATATTCTTCACTACATAGAAATTGTGCAGCCGATATTTCCAGTCACGTACAATGTATGCAAGACTACTAGAGGTGAGAGCCACATATCTAATTTTGCTTCCCATATATATGAAATGTGGTTTGGTCCTCGCTAGTCAGTTTGCTTACAAAAGATGGGAAAAATTAATTCTCCAAGTTTATAGGTTTCGTCTTTTCGGGTTATTCAAATGTACTTGCCAGAATTGCCCTGGTCGTTACTCCAATTAGGAGGCAGTTGCTTCGGGGGCTTGCTACTCATCCACTGCGCCACCCAAGACGTGAATTGCCCGCATTTTCAGTTATTTTTCAACTTATGCTATTTTGTTATCCCTTCGTTCAATTTTGCCTCATTTGGAGTCGCTGTCCACCTAAAGGTTCATCCAACCATCCATGATCTGTCACACTATTACATACACCTTTGCATGCAGGTATAATGTGTCGGTGTACATTAGCCATTGAACACTGTAAAAAGTGTCCATAATCAAGTAGATAAGTTTTGTATTTATTTAGCATTTATCAAGTTCTTTTAAGCACTGCCCACACTGGGGCAGCCAGTATAAACAAAAAAATAGCATAAGAAGGTAAATAACCTTCGTATATTCTTGTTAAAACATTATTTGTGTATAAAATTTCCGACGCTGTTACTAAGTTCTGAAATTGCCCATTAGTGTGCTGGTACATTCTAAATGAGAAAATCTGTACTATGGCAAGGCAAGAAAAAAGATCTAATAAATGGAAGTTATTAATTACATTTATCTCCTTCTCTTCTAAAAGAATAGGAAAAATCTTAGAATAGAATCTGTTATATATGTGAGTTCTTTTGACATGCTAGCTTTAAAAAATTCATAGTACAAATTCCATTTGAAAAATAAAAAAAGAATTTTAATCAGACACAAGAAACTTTTTTAACCTCATTTTCGGGTTGCGTACCGATTTGTTTGAATCCACAGTCGTCATGATTTTTAACAAATATCAAGAACCTTTGATACTCTTTAAATCAAGTTTGCGAGCTTGAAGTAAACACCAATCCCATTTTATTTAACCAGTCGTCGAAATGGGATTGGTGTTTACTTCAAGCACGCAAACTTGATTTAAAGAATTTTTACCACCACCCGCGCAAACAATTATTGTTAAACCTTTGATACTGTTTGTGGCGGAGAACTAATATATATATATATGCAATTGTGTAAAATTTGTTGCACATCTAGTAAAAAATTAGTTCAAATATGACCAGAAGAATAAACCAAAGACAGCATGAACGGAAAGTATAATCTCGTGCACATTCGTTTCGTGCTTACTGGCGACTCATCAGTAGGAGCACGAAACGAATGTGCACGAGATTATATTTTCCGCCCATGTCGTATTTGGTTTATCCTTCTGATCATATTTGAACTAATTTTCCACTAGGTGCGCAACACCTAATACACAATAGCATATATTATTTCTCCGAAACAAACAGTATCTTACTGTTACATATTGAATTGAATGATGTCATGCTTACCGCGAAATGTGATAAATGATATCGATCAAGGCCAGGGTGTATGGATTTACTGAAGTAACAGGTGTTCAGAAATAGTCTTAATTTTCAGTTTTGGTGAACATTAGCAGACATTGAATTCCATCGCGTTGGTACCATAGTTTTAGTATCATGTACTTTTCGATACCACAATGTTAGTATCGGGTACAGACATAATAGTTAAATTGTTAGTGCACTTTAAAGACTCGATATATAAATTATATATGGTGAGTCGGTATTAGAAATCGTACTTTCGATCACTTTATATATACTTTCCGTGCATGCTGTCTTTGGTTTTTCCTTTTGGTCATATTAGAGCTAATTAGTTACTAGGTGCGCAACACCATATAAACAATTACAAGATCTGTTTATTTCTTATTTTCTTCTTTTTAATCTACAAATGAACATATACATAGATTATTTTAGAAAGGCTAAACAAAATAGAAAATGTAAACGTAGAGAGTGTGAAATAAGAGTACAACCAATTAAATACGTGAATCACCTCCAGTTCAGAATCAATAACAGAACATGATTTTTTGTCTGCATAAATTAGCCTGCAGTTTTTACTCAACAGAGCTTCAATTATGTCTAACTCATTTCAGTTATTGCATACGACAATTATATAATATAACACGCCAAGAGAACATACATACGAAGTTCCAACGATTTGTAGCGCAAATGCATGTTTATTCACAATTTTCATTTAAAAAGGCGTTTAGGTAATCAAATAACTGATTGATCGGCCTGCGTAAGTTGATCGTCAACTTATGCTTTTGTAATAATAGCTAAACTGTTTGCAAATGAATAGGGTACTATGAACTCACACACTCTCACACACACACACACACATATATATATATATATACTGTATGTGTGTGTGTGTGTGTCCTATAAACTCAAAAATACACACCACGTGATAAAGGTATTTCATCTATCACATCGTTTACGTCCTTATTGTGAACTGCTCAAGTGCTGTCCAGTATTTGCCGCGGACGGGACTCGAACTGGGGTGTATTTGCGATGGCATCTGCATTTCAAACCATTGTGCTAACCGTTCCGCATACTATACACAAGTTTTCTAAATTTATATAGCAATTTATATGTTTGATTAGCTTTTCTTTCATGTGGAACCTATATGAAATATCTCAAAACCTGAAGTTCCAACTAGCCAACCTCGTCCTAACATCATACATAAGGCACAATGCCACTTGGAGAAGTTAAATTAAATTGAAATGTGCTGACATGATTTTGATTATGTATTTGTTATCAGAATAAACTCAACATTTCATCAGGTAGCAAACAATAACCAAGAAAAATAAGTTGGTATATCACTTTAGATCTTTGTACATAGTACGTGATATAGGTGGCGAAGTGGTTAGAAACATAGACTATGATGCAATTATGTCTGCGTTCGAGTCTCGTCCGCGGCAAATTATGGGCAGTTCTGGAGGTGTCTCTAATAAGGACAAAACTGGTATACAAGATGAAATGTCATTGTTACCAGATGCTGTTCAGTAGACCAATGTGAACAACTGTGCAGTGGATCACAGAAAATACTCCGATGAACTATCTGATCTGTGTTTTGACTAACCAAGAAAGCTATCCATTAGTTTTCTTTTTTCAACAAAATATTTCGGATGCCTTTATCGGCAGCCTTCTTCAGTTGGTCCATTCTCACTAGTTTAAAAGCAAAAAATAATGAAGCAAGAGTGTTATTTCCTCTGGCTGTAATATTTATACTTCAGACTGATCTTTCACTAGATAGTCGCGTGTTACATGTGTGTATGTGCATTTCGTAGCTGTTATGTTCATCAAAGTGAGACTAGAGTGACTGAATAAGAATTACCCATTTGCATGCAATAGATTATTTGTTTTATACACTCCATGTACGATGACGTAACTGAGATTGCCGTCACATTTTCTGGTGGTGGGAGACCAATAATTTACTCGTGATAAACACATGCCATTATGAGTGATAAAATTAGAAATCCCAATGACGAATGCACGTGTTAAATTTAAATTCAAACTACTCAGGTTGTAGTACTGTTTGTTGCGAAGAGCTAATATATATGCAAGTATGTATTAGGTGTTGCGAACCTAGTAACAAATTAGTTCAGTTGTGACCAGAAGGATAAACCAAAGGCAGCATGAACGGAAAGTATAATCTCATGCACATTCGTTTCGTGCTTACTGGCGACTCATCAGTAGGAGCCGGTATTACGCCCTTAACCACTATATATTTGGGTAGAAGAATGTGGAATAATAGGACGGTACAATCTCCTAGACGAATGTGTAAACCTGTAATAGTGAAGCTAACATAATCTGAAGTCAACGACAATACGACTTCAATGCTAACTCACACTATATAATATATATACCGAGTCTGTAAAGGATACTAACACTATGGCCATTGTGTTAGTAACTGATACCTTTTTTGAAATCGATGAGTACCGGATACTAACACTATGGTTTCCGAGTCGGTACATGATACCAACCTGATGGATATAAATTTAAGCTAAAGTTCACCCAAATTGAGAATTACAACAATTTCCGAACACCTGTTACTCCAGTTAAACCATACACTCTGGCCTTCATCGATATCAGTTATCACATTTCGCGGTAAGCATGACATCACTCAATTCAATATATTACAGTTACATACTGTTTGTTGCGAAGAACTAATATATATGCAAGTATGTATTAGGTTTTGCGAACCTAGTAACAAATTAGTTCAGTTGTGACCAGAAGGATAAACCAAAGGCAGCATGAACGGAAAGTATAATCTCATGCACATTCGTTTCGTGCTTACTGGCGACTCATCAGTAGGAGCCGGTATTACGCCCTTTAACCACTATATATTGGTAGAAGAATGTGGAATAATAGGACGGTACAATCTCCTAGACGAATGTGTAAACCTGTAATAGTGAAGCTAACATAATCTGAAGTCAACGACAATGCGACTTCAATGCTAACTCACACTATATAATATATATACCGAGTTTGTAAAGGATACTAGTGTACGACGGCAAACTCACTGTCGAGGATCAACCGCATTGAATATATATGGAAATCAAATTTAGATATACGGCTCTCACCTCTAGCAGTCTTGCATACATTGAACTTGACTGAAAATGTCGGCTGCACAATTTCTATGCAGTCAAGAACATTAATTTTTTGCAGCTTTCGCCACATATACATATATAGACAATACAATTTAGCAACAATTGATTGCGCGGGTGGTGGTAAAAATCATTTAAATCAAGTTTGCGAGCTTGAAGTAAACACCAAACCCATATTAGTAGTTATGTTGTTCGAAGACTGGTTAAATACAATGGGTTTGGTGTTTACTCAACAAGCAGTGTTACCACCCTTACCTAAGCTATCAATTCAATTGTATTTCTAGTACCTGTTACTCCAATTAAATCCATACACTATTACAGGTTTCCACATTCGTCTAGGAGATTGTACCGTCCTATTATTCCACATTCTTCTACCAAATATATAGTGGTTAAGGGCGTAATACCGGCTCCTACTGATGAGTCGCCAGTAAGCACGAAACGAATGTGCATGAGATTATACTTTCCGTTCATGCTACCTTTGGTTTATCCTTCTGGTCACAACTGAACTAATTTGTTACTAGGTTCGCAACACCTAATACATACTTACTCAGGTTATACACAGGATAGACATGTTAATAACAGTTTGGCATAACGGATAGGTTGCAAGGGTACGTACAATAATTAATCAATAATATGATTGCCAGTGATAAATTGGATTCCACGAATGGTGATATTCTCATACAAAGAGATACAGTTGCACCCAGAGTGTTTGGTTTAATTAAAGTTAACAAGCCTGGTAATACGTCACGAATTATTTTGAATGTCCAACACACACCAATATATAAAATTTCTAAGTTTTTGTGTCATAGAATAAGAAAATATTCCTATTTCTTAGAACGAACCATGTTAAACTCATATTAGTTGGTTGAAATTGTTGATAAATGTGTACTAGATGAAAAGGATAGATTAGTAAGCTTAGATGTAGTATCTATGTACACGAATATAACGTTACCTCAGGCCTTTGAAAAGGAAATTGCCTCTTCTACACTATACAATTCCCGGTTTAGGCTGACATATGTAAGTACTTAACGGGAAAGGTGTTTATATCGAGTTCGCATCCTTGATTATAGTAAATGTTATCACCGCTCGCGCAACCAATGTTCATTTAAATATATAATTGTTATTAACATGCCTATCCTGAGTACAATCTGCGTGGTTTGAATTTAAATTTAACACTTGTGCATTCGTCATTCGGATTTTGAATTTTATAATAATAGCATGTGATTATGACAAGTGTTTCTGAATAATTGGTCTCCTCCCACCCGAAAATGTGAGGGCAATCTCAGGTTACGTCATTGTACATTGAGTGTATAAAACAAATAGTCTAATGCATGCAAATGGGTAATTCTTATTCAGCCACTCTAGTCTCACTTAGATGAGCATTACAGCTACGAAATGCACGCACACAAACACGTGACACGCGACTATCTAGTGAAAGATCAGTCTGAAGTATAAATATTATAGCCAGAAGAAATACCACGCGTGCTTCATTAGTATTTTTGTTTTTAAACTAGTGAGAATGGACCAACTGAAGAAGGCTGCCGATAAATGCAGCCGAAATATTTTGTTGAAAAAAGAAAACTACTGGATAACTTCCTGTGCTAGTCAAAACACAGATCAGGTAATTTCGATTAATCCAGTTTCGCAAAAATATTTTACTTTTGAGCTCCGATGAACTGCTTGAAACAATGTTTCTACACACATACACATTGACTTAAAGGTAAAAAATTACTACTGTATTCGGGAGAAGTTCTATATCTTAATATGTTTTAACGACTCTTGCATTATACTTTAAATCACTTTGAAATATCATTGATCATCACACCATCCAATGGAAATCCTAATAGAAATTTGGGATTCATTAAACAGCACAGATAAACTAATGAAGAAACGCATGGGATATTAAAAATTAAATCAAAATTAGTCCTGCGACCAGAACTATATTTTCTTTAAGATATCGAACTTTGAATTATAAACATTAACATGCCTATAGGAAAAAACAAAAATGAATATTATAAGTGATATATTTACTTTAAAAAAAGTATTTAGGAGACTAGAGTTCTGTATCAACTTCAAAAATTTTCACAATAAGTGTATGTCTTATACTAAATAATTATATAAGATTTTGTGGTGGTTTGTAAACAGTAAACATGTATATATATATATATATATATATATATATATATATATATATATATATATAGTATGCGGCAGGGTGTCTCAATGATTAAAGGAACAGATTCTGAGTCAGACGGGCCCGAGTTGGAACCCAGTCCGCGGCAAATTCTTGAAAGTTCGTGTGAGTTCGCAATAAGGACGAAACCGGTCTACTAGATGAATTGCCTTTCTTACATTATACATTTCTTGGTTTATTCTGAAACATGTATTTACATAATGGAACAAGCGTTTATATCAAGATCGCAACTTTGACTTAAATGACTTTTCTCATTTCCCGCGCACCTAATGCTCATTCTAAAGTATATAAATGTTAAAATCAATACCACGTCTCCAGAACCGTGGTGTCTATTCTGTAATGAGAGATTTGGGATGGTTAGTTAGAAGTTCATGTCTGAAGTTATGCTATATATGCTTCATCAAAAGCAGGGGCTAACTAAGAAACATTATTTAGTATTTAACCAAAAATTGAGTGTAGTATGCGGCAAAGTGGCTCAGTGGTTAGAGCAACAGATTCCAAAGAAGACGTGCCCAGATTCGAGCCCTGTATACGGCAAAATGTGGACAGTACGTGATAAATTCTAATAAGGATAAAACCGATATACTGGATAAATTGTCTTTCCTACATTATGCAACCAAATAGGACTGTTACATCTTCATAAACCATGAATATCTCTGCAATTTAGAAAGGCAATCTTTTTATTTTTCAAAAATTATATAATGCATTCACTATAAATATATATATATATATGTATATATATATATAAATTCTATGCACTTAAATGTTTCCAATAATGACGAAATCGGTCAACCTGTTGAAGTGCTTTCGCTTCCTGATACAATAATTAAATTACACTGACAAAATATATAAAAATCCGATTCCTGTCATGGAAACTAGTATTTGAAAACACCCTCCCAGATGGAATGGTGTTTGTTCTATAGTGACAGATCAGAGTTGACTAGGTAGGAATTAAAGTCGAAAAACCTACCAAACAGGCTCCAACTGAAAAAAGGTTAATCTACTACGTAAGCAGTAAATTGCATAAATTGTGTACATACGGGGCGACGCAATGGATAAGTTCAAGGCATAAAAGTGATAGCGCCTTGGTTCGAGACTTTGACGCCTTAAACTCTGGTAATTACTCGATGCACTCCCTATAATAATGATACCGGATTACGTTATGAATTTCTATTGCTGCCTGATGCAATGTTTAGTCTATACTGACAGCATATACGCAAGTAGATTAAAAGTTTTCCATGACACGAGAGAGAGAGCCTCATGTTGCACACATCATAATGTTCAATTGACTGTATTCTTGATAATTTCAAATAGTGAAGCATGGGATAAAATTTTGCGCAAAGTTAACCCTCCGGTTGTAAAAACATACCCTGCAAGATGTAAGCCGCCAAAATTTGCATTTCGTTGTTCTTTCCAATTAAACGTCCGCTGTGTAAATCCCTTCTCAACTGTAAGTATAGCAGATACCTACAAAAGTTTAAAAAACAGATATTTAATAATTTTGATAAAATTAATTTTAAAATACATATTTTTGTATAAATGTTACTAACAAAACATAACTGCAATAAGACGAAACACAATAATTGCGAAGTCATCAATTGTCATGCTTTAGATAATTCAAATTATCAAGATACTTCATTAAAATGTTTTATTTTCGGCAGCTGGTGTTCAAAATATTGTGTTCTTCTTACAAACTCGAAAACTGATTTTTTTTCAAAATTCATAGTTTCGGTGTTTCTTTAAAAATGTGCAATTTGCTCTGAAGTGACGTTAGAAATGACTTTATTGCAAAGTTATTACTACTATTGGATTATTACATATAGGTAAAGGAGATGCAAACACCGAACGATCCCACACTTCTCGACGAACTGCAGTTTAAGTATTTCGGCCTATCACCAAGCCCTACTCAGGTGACATTTCGAGGCACATTTGCAAATGTTGAATTTAGCATTTTCTTCTGGACCTACTAGGACAAAACTGTTAATAGGTTCACAATATATCTGGTACGTAATTTTACATGCAAATTAATTTAATCGAGGTTGTAATTTTGATAAAAGCACCTGACCCATTATGTAAATACGTTTTTTTAGTATCAACTAGGCGTTGGTAAGTGTAGAAAAAACAATTCATCCAGTAGACCGGTTTTTTCCTTATTGGGAACTCATCACGTACTGTCCAGAATTTGCCGCGGACAGGGTTCGAATCTGGGCATGTCTGTTTCGGAATCCGGTGCTCTAACCACTGAGCTACCCTGCTGCATACTACACACAATTTTCATTTATATGCTAACCAACGTACCTTGGCTAGCCTTTCCGTATAGGTGGAGCCTACACAGCATACCTTCAGACTTAAAGTTCCCACTGAGAACACACAAGCTGTTATTATAGAACAGACACCACGTTATATGAAAAATGTATGCACATAATGGGGCAGGTGTATATATCAAGATCGAAACTTTGATATCACTAAACCTGTTTTGTCCTGTAAAAATAAAGGCTAGGTGTGTTGGTGTGCTACCGTATTTCGAAACAATTTTAATAAATCGACGTTGTCCAGAACTGTGCGAGCAAAAACAATTTGTTTATGCTCCGGTATTACCATGGGATTTTTTGAGTCACATGTAAAACTGCGTTTAGTTACGTATGCTTTTTTCAACATTTTTAACTAATAGATATATAATTTTGTATTATAAACGTGGACTGTTCTTCTATCCAAACATAACTTCATCTTGTTTTGTTTTTTTCAGGCTTCCAGTAAAATCAGTTGGCAAGATGGAGCTAAAGCGCTAATGTGAAATTTTAAATGTATTTTTGGTTTGTCTGAAGAAAAAGTACTCGAAGAGTTCCCAGAAAAGACGAAATTAGTCTACTGCATGAATAATTGTCTGCGCTACCTTATACATTGTTTAGTTTCTATCGACAAATGTATATCTAATAGGATTGGTGTTTATATAAAGCTGTCAACCTTGATCAACATCTGCACAATAATATAAATCTAAATTGTATAAATATGTCAGTTGCCCTATCAACGAGTTGATCTGACTTTTCATAAAATAAATTCGTATTTTGTCTTACCTGCATTTCATTTCTAATATTCTGAAAATCAAAATTCGCCTCTCGTCCCCATTTTGCTCATAAACTGTACTTGGTTGGATTATCAGCTGTACAATAATTTCTACAGAGCCATGAAAATATTTAGAAAGATTACGCCACACATGTGTAAGTTATTAATTCTCTATATATATATATATATATATATATATATATATATATATACATATATATATATATATATATATATATATATCTTCGCGTATTTTTCATTGTGAACTGTTTTTTCCTTCTAAACATAACTTCTTCTTGAGGTTCACATGGTCAACAAAAGCAGCTAACAATATGGATCAAACGCAATTCTGTGTAATTATAAATTATTTTTTTAAATTCATATCAGGTAACAAACATTTTGTATATTTTAAGAATAACAATTCTACAAGTATTGCCTTTAAATGTGATAAATATTACATCATAGCGTTGTGTATCTTGCAAGGTCGCAATGCACACCTCTTTTTTCGTAAAACCGTATGACGTGTCGTCGTTTTGATTTTGAATGTGTCCTCAAAAACTGGATTTGAAATTTGTTTCAGTCAAGTCTGTTACTTTTGCAGTAATTTGGTGATGTGTTCACTGCAATTTTGATTTATTTATAATTTTATTACCTTTTGCACTTTTAAGCAGGGGTTAACCTTATTAATCACGATCGGTTTGAAAGCCAGAATCATTTTGTCGGTTTTGTCTTTGTAGAAAACAGAAAAATTACTACTGACACGGGACCTGTGAATTTAATGTTCATAAATTGCTGGTTTTTTGTGAGAGGCGCCAGCCTATTGAATAATTTTTAATTAATATGCTGAGTTATATATATTTGGATCCTCTTTTTCGATCTGTATATATAAATGTCTTTGTAGATATATTAAAATTTTAGTCAGCTAAAAGCATCAACAGTTTTATTGTGCTTGAAATAATTCGAATGTGTATTGGGGCAAACTGGGCTTTAGCCGCTCGGGTTACTTTTCTTTATAAACTTTGTCTGGAAGATTACCCATAAAGGCGACAGTTAGCGTTATTCTGTGAGGTTAATTGCTTTCATTTCGATTAGTCTCGATTTTATTACTTTCCCTCAATCTATATTGCATAAACGAACATTCTTCGTCAACGTTTCGTGAAGCAGATTTAGATCTAATTAATTAATCTTAGGTGAACAGATACTACATATTCGTGGGCCCAAAATGATTTTGAGATTCAATTTGTAAGCCATTGGCACACTAATGGAATAATTAATATACTGCCAAATCAACCTTCATCTCCTGTAAATCGAATTGAGATGGCTCCTTCTCCATTTTTTTTGTTAGTCCCATCTCCAGAACTGATAGATATCCGAATTTTCCATACCCTAATATAAACTGTATTGCTTAATCGGCCATATTTATATGATGTAACAGTGAATTTTCGTCTTCATTCTTTCTAACGACAATGAAAATACCATGCCATCAACGTAGCTTACATGGTATAGGCGATGATATATATATATATATATATATATATATATATATATATATATATAATAAATCGACAAAACGGTGATTGCGTCCAGTCAGTTGCCGTCGTACTCTGATATATTTAAGGTCAGATCGCGATGGTACTTATTGGCAATATACACCTTTGACCTCTGTGGGCAGGGGTCTTATCTAGGGCAGACAATATTTCAACAGAAATTCCTCGCAGAAGCGCCCGTATAAGAATGAAGCAGTCAGCTCAATGATAAAATCAGATTTCGAGCTGAAGTGAACATAAATTAATTAATATGTGTAAATTTGTTTTATTAAATCGATGCTCGTTGTGCGAGCAAAATTCTATATAGAATTGAGTAAAAATAGAGCATGTGTGGTACATTTAAAATGGCTTCTGATGGGTTGAAACGTTGATTCAGGCATTGACTTCTCAAATGAATAATTTCACTGCAGAATTAGGCATAATTAAGTCTCGTCTGGACGATACGCTAATAATAAACACTGACGACATACATGTACGTGGACCATCCAACATAGGTGGACATAACACTTATAACTGACGGTAGTTTTGCTATGTTGTTCAAACGACTAGTTAAAAACAATGGGATTGGTGTTTACTTCAAGCTCCCAAACTTGATTTAAAGAATTTTTATCACCACCCGCGCAATCAACGATTGTTTAATTGTATCATATATATATATATATATATATATATATATATATATATATATATATATATATATATATAATGGAAAAGCAAAATAAGTAGAAATGTGAACATGAAACAGTATGAAAAGCAGAAACCAATAAAATTGCGTGCGTCATATCAGTTTGGTTTCCGTTTTTAACATTCTCTCTATGTTCACATATTTCTATCTTGTTTTGCTTTACAATATATATATATATATATATATATATATATATATATATATATATATATATAAATCTACCAAGAGTAATGCTCATTCATGAGACTATACAACAGACATTTCAATTACAATGTATGCGGGACTACTAGATCTGAAAGCATCATATCCAACTTTGCTTTCGATATATATGAATTGCGGTTTGATCCTCGCTAATTAGTTTGCCGTCGTTAACCGACGATGAACATGTAAGGTCGAAATGCGTCAGTACGTTTGATTGACGGTAGATTATTCTACGTTGTTCGACGACTGGTTAAATACAGTGGGCTTGGGTTATGCTGCTAGCTCGCAAACCTGATCTGAATAATTGTTACCACCACTCGCGTAATCATTGATTGTTTAATTGTATAACCAAATATGAGTCACAGAAAAAACTGGCCAAAAGTACACGCCAGAATACAACTGGAAATTGCGAGAAGTGCGATGCTTTAGTGGCGCCCTGGTTCGAATCTCAGCCACGACAATTTTTGCGAGTACTTGGCGAATGGCCAATTGGACTAAACATGATATATAGTTGATTAATTTTATTAGTTGTATTGGAAAATATTTGTTTATATAGATAATATGCATATAATAGAATCCAATTATTATACTTTAATTCAATAACACTTCCCAAGGTGAATGTTCTACCATCGAAAATCGGCGATGGACCAAAAGTTAGTTAAAAGCAATGCCGAATATGGCTCCTTAATTAAAACGGTTGACAAAAATTAATGTTTGTTGCTAAATGAAATTTGGATTTGGTGTACGGCTTCAATATTGTATTGAATTAGTTGCAAGAATTTGAAGCAGTTGCAACCTGGTTCGAGTCCCAGGCGCGGAATTTCTGGCAAGGGCTATATAAATGACCAATAAGGGCGAAACCGGTATGCTTGATGAGTTTTATTTGTTACATTATGAAATATTTCGTTTTTACTTGAAACAAACATACAATCCAATCTTGCCATTAGACTTACATACATGGAAGAAGAAAAGTTTGACATGAAACCGGAAAAACATATAACATTTACTTCCATCGGGCAATATATCCATTACGGTAGTAATACGCCAAAATCTCACAAAAAAGTCTAATTATCAACTTCAAAATCCGAATCGGTCATATCTGCTTTGAAAACAAGATAGAGGAATAGTTTGGCTAATTGAGGTAAATTTTGCTAATGAACAATTACATTGAGCGGTTTATATATGTCAGTATCATGCCAAGTCCGATTCGTATCACAGAGGATTACCTCAACGTATCACTTAATGGCAACATACCATCCTCAATAATTTCACAACGGTTGAACCGAATCGTTAAGGCAACTTCTCAAGTGCAAAATTTGACACCAACTTCAGCACGCAGAGAATCCTGAGTTTGGATACCAAGAACAAATAGCCAATTCACACCAAGTCCATCATAGTCGCCAAGTTTTAATACATCTGCAGTATCAGGTAAATATGACGAATGGTTAAATACAAACCGGATTAGTGTTTAATTCAAACTCGCAAACTTAATTTAAAGAATTGTTACTACCACACGCGAAATCAATTATTATTTAAATGTATTGCCAAAAATATTTATTCGTGGTGAAAGCTGCAATCAGTTAATGTTCGTGGCTGCATAGAAATTGTTCAGCCGACATTTCCAATCAAGTTCAATGTATGCGAGACTGTTAGAGGTGAGAGACGCATATCCAATTTTGCTTTCCATATATATTAAATGCGGTTTGATCCGCGATAGTCAGTTTGCCGTCGTACTCTGATGATGATCATGGAAGGTCGAAACGCGTCAGTGCATTGCGCCTGGCGGTAGTTTTGTTATGTTTTTCGACGACTGGTTAAATAAAATGAGATTGGTGTTTACTTCAAGCTCGCAAATTTGATTTAAAGAATAGGTAAAAGGAATTGATCAACGCAATCCAACAATTGGATACTGCTTGTTGCAAGTATGTATTAGGTGTTGCGAACCTAATAACAAATCAGTTCAAATATGACCAGAAGGATAAACCAAAGGCAGCATGAACCAAAAGTATAGTCTCGTGCTTACCGGTAATATGCCCTTTATCCACTAAATATTTGGGTGAGTAATGTTGGGAAATAGGACGGTATAAATCCTAGACGTAAGTGTAAACCTGTAGTAGTGAAGCTAACATCATATAAAGTGCAAGTATGTATTAGGTTTTGCGAACCTAGTAACAAATTAGTTCAGTTGTGACCAGAAGGATAAACCAAAGGCAGCATGAACGGAAAGTATAATCTCATGCACATTCGTTTCGTGCTTACTGGCGACTCATCAGTAGGAGCCGGTATTACGCCCTTTAACCACTATATATTTGGTAGAAGAATGTGGAGTAATACCGGCTCCTACTGATGAGTCGCCAGTAAGCACGAAACGAATGTGCATGAGATTATACTTTCCGTTCATGCTACAACTGAACTAATTTGTTACTAGGTGCGCAAAACCTAATACATACTTGCATATATATTAGTTCTTCGCAAAAAACAGTATTTAACTGTAACATATAAAGTGTTCGGCAATGCGAATTCAACGCTAACTCACTCTGTATAATATATCCACCGTGTTTGTAAAGAATACCAAGGCAATAAAATTTACCGCGGAAAATTGATTGAAATTGCTTGTTAGTGTCAGGAAAATGAGCTATATCGGGGCATTTGTTTATAGCAGAACATGCAGCTAACTTAACGAATTTCTCAGTTCAACTCAAAATAAAGTCCGACAAAGTATTATATATATATACATAGCCTTTTATATTAAACATCAAGCTTGCACATCCAAAATTTGTCACCATTATGTTATTTTACTCTACTGGCCTTGGGACATACGAATCACAAACAGGTTAATTCTATCCAGTTAAACTCGACCGCACACTGAACCAACATAAACGAAAAATCCATCGGGTAGACAAAATAATGAAGTTAAAACAGCTACACTGACGGCATCGCCATCATCATTAACAGTGACAGAAAATGCACAATAAGATCAGCGAGCAAATCATGGAATCTGCGATGCGGAAAGCGAAATGTACAGGACAAGCATTTGTACACGCTATAGCCAATAAGGCGAAAGCCTAGTCAAAACTCAATCCATCAACAAAAGATTAGTTGGATGTCAAACACATCTCAGTAACAAAATATTATTCGTGCGTCATACATGCACACACACTTGCAAAATGAGGTATACAAACCTGCACTCATAAATCAATTCACATTTAACAATCACCAATCGGATGACTGCTGAACTGCAATGCAAAGAACGCTAAAAATCAAACCACTTCTCAACCACTCAATCAAATACAAGATCGGCCATAATCCACAATAAAAATACACTTGGTCTTTGAGTATTATTTTTTCCTTAAAAAATCAATATTCAAAGGAAATGGATATTATAATGCATATACAAGTATATATATATATATATATATATATATATATATATATATATATATATATATGTATATATATATATAATATCAATGGTCAATTCTCCGTTTCATGCATTGGCCAAATGGTTAGTTCGTACATTGAAACCAATGCACAAACTGCTAGGTAATTACTCGGTTGCCGATTCTTCTTGGTTTGTAAACAAAATTCATAACATAAATGTCTAAAACAAGATTATTTACAAATTTTCATAGTCCAATACGGTAGAACAAGATATATTACCATCGCCGGTGCCAGGTCACAGTCTACGCAAGCTTATCTTGTTATGCAATGGGGAGCCCCCTATCTCCACTGCTGGCTGAGATTTTTCTATGGAATCTAGTGAACTCATAATTAAAGTGACATAAGTGAATGTGCTGAAAATATACGGTACGTTGGTGGTATTTTCCTTGTCCTTAAGAACAGGTCGCAATAACGTACACTGCTTCAAAGTTTCAACGAAGCGCATAAGAATATCTGTTTTACGTCAGAGCATGATCAAAATGTTTGGTTGCCTTTCTTAGATGTACTATTAAAGAAAAAACTAATGGTAAATTAAATAGAAAAATTTACCATTAACCAACCTGGTCTGCACAGTATTTGCATTACAGCAGTTCTGTGCCGTTTCTGATATAAATTATCAACAGTTCGTGGCTGCTTTTCAAGAATTGACATGTTGGTTAGTCAAGAATCAAACGACTAGGAATATATTGAAACAATAAACGATTCAATTTTTAATGCCTATCATAGACAATTAATTGTATCAATAATTAAAAGTAGAAGTCAACTGAAACAGACGTATTTCGGACCAGTAAAGAATGCAGTCTATCTGAACATCACATTTAAGGGGGATGCAATTTCCCGAATAACACCAAAAGAAAGTATAATCTCATGCACATTCGTTTCGTGCTTACTGGCGACTCATCAGTAGGAGCCGGTATTACGCCCTTTAACCACTATATATTTGGTCGAAGAATGTGGAATAATAGGACGGTACAATCTCCTAGACGAATGTGTAAACCTGCAATAGTGAAGCTAACATAACTACTGATAAGTCGCCAGTAAGCACGAAAGGAATGTGCATTAGATTATACTTTCCGTTCATGCTGCCTTTGGTTTATCCTTCTGGTCACAACTGAACTAATTTGTTACTAGGTTCGCAACACCTAATACATACTTGCATATATATTAACTCTTCGTAACAAACAATATTTAACACCAAAAAAAGGTGAAGCGGCTTTAACAAACAAATTTAACGCATATAAAATACGAGTGTTATTCAAGGTTATCTACTTGCCTTTAACAACAATCAATGAGAAACAGCTGTTAATTCTTTAAATCAAGTTTGCGAGCTTGATTTAAAGAATTGTTACCACCACCTTCGCAATCAATTATTGTTAAACAGCTGTTAATGTCGACATCAAATTTTATTTACAAATAAACATACACAGCAAAATTTAGGCCAACTCAAGTTCATAGAACGACGGTAACGGCATTGTGGCCTCCCTGCGTTTTTCACATTATCACTTCATAAACAAGACCAAACTTCGTCATAAAATCTACTCAACTAAGAGAAGAGATTTAAGAATATAACACCATTAGAAATATGCGCGAAGATCGTCACTAAACACGATTTGTTGTCGTATCACGCATGACTTCCAACAGCAAATTATAACGCACACGTGGATCCCATCCTTGTTGGCACAATGCGCATAACGTAATCAGCTTATAGCATCTATTCATGTGGGTTTTGGCATGCACATCTTGTGATATATGATAGCCTATGTTAATAGATGACCAAGGATGTTGCAGAATTGCTTGGCTCTATTCATAAAATTCTGGGAATTATTGTATAAAAGATCATTTCAAATATGATTTTTTGTCTAAACTTAGTTAACAAGGCAATTTATATGTACGCTTCTCAATGTCCTTACATGAAACTGGCTTTTGTTTAAGTCAATAAGGTTGGCACTGTTGGAGCTATGTATGTCCGTCTATCTTCTTCACGTCTCTATATAAATAAGGTCAATAATGCAGATGAGTTTTTGTCTATTAAATTGATCTGCATGGCTCTATCAAAACGACACAAACGCACAAGTAAAACTAAAATTATATATATATATATATATATATATATATATATATATATATATACAGATTAGATATGTTACGAAACTCATGTATGTATGTATAGAAGATAATGCCGTGTATTACACAATGTGAATATTGCTCAGTGCTGTAATGTAACGCCCATTATTGTTGCCTAGTTACTTCAGTAAAACTTATTACAATATAGCATAAGTAAAAGTCATGGATAGATTTATCCCATTGAGTGAAAAAAATATTATCTATGGTATAATTTAGTAGATAATAAAAAATTCAAAAATCTGGACGAAAATACACCTTAAACTGTAACATTTGCAATGATTTCATTATACTTTCACTGAGGCTGAATTGTTTGCTAGAACAAATAAGACTATAATATGAAAACTATGCATTTCTACAACAATAGGCGGAGAACATTTTAGTTAGAGCAATATTTTTATTAAGACAGAATTATTGACTTAGCAAAGTAAGGAATAAATAAAAATTATTGCAAAACTTAGGGTAAAGCCTGTAACACACGAAATGCGAGACTACTAGGTGTGAGAGCCGCATATCTCAGTTTGCTTGCAATATATATGCAATGTGGTGGTTTTGCTATGTTGTTCGACGACTGGTTAAATGCAATTGGATTGGTGTTTACTTCAAGCTCGCAAACTTGATTTAAATAATTGTTACCACCAATGCGCAATCAATTATTTTTTTAATTGTTTTGTTTATATATATATATATATATATATATATATATATATATATATATATATGTGTGTGTGTGTGTGTGTGTGTGGCAAAGCTGCAAACAGTTAATGTTCGCGAATACATAGAAATTGTACAGCCTACATTTCCATTCAAGTACAATGTGAAAGACTACTAGAGGTGTGGCCGCATAATAAAATACTAATATAATTTGAAAACAATGCGTATTTTGCATCAATAGGCGGAGATATTTTTAGTAAGAAGTCAATATTTTCTGTTAAGGCACATTTATTGACTTAGCAAAGTCAGGAATAAATGAAAATTAATGCAAATCTTGCTTTGTTCTTATGGGGAACTTCTCATGTATTGTCCAGGAGTTGCCGCAGACAGGGCTGGAACAGGGGCAAGTCTGCTTTGTAATTCGTAGCTCTAACCACTGAGCCACCCTGCTGCATAAGCAAGGAATTAAATTGTTGCAATACTAGGTACTGGATAATGAACTGATCCGTGTTTTGACAAACACGGGCTACTGTACATTGAAGAAAACCAAGAGTGCACTCTCTACGTTTGAAAAATATGAATCTAGGTTGTTAGCTTGTCATAAAACACTATAATTATATATATATATATATATATATATATATATATATATATATATATATATATATATGTTCTATAAATTACGAATTCTAAAAGGTAGCAAAGGCAATTCATCCAGTAGACCGGTTTGAACATTACTGGGATTTCGTCACGTACTGCCCATTATTCGCCACGGACAGTCCTTGAATCTGGTCACATTTTCTGCGGATTCTGTGACTCAATCCACGGCACCAACCTGCACCAAATGACACACCATTTTTAGTTATATACTAATTTTTGAAGTTAATGCTTTGGTTAGACTCTCCTTCAGATTAAACCTGTATGACATCTTTTTATAACTAATATTTCAACAAGTCAACCTCAGACTATCATCATAGAACAGACGCCACGCTACCTGGAAAGTACTCGAAGAGCTCTAAATACGATAGAAACCGGTCTACTGCATTTCCTTGGCTACCTTGTAAAACCCTTAATCTATACTGACAAATGTGCATACGCACTTATGTATTAGGTGTTGCTCACCTAGTAACAAATTAGTTCAAATATGACAAGAATGATAAGCTAAAGACAGCATGAAGGGAAAGTATAATCTTGTACACATTTATTTCGTGCATACGGCTTCTACTGATGAGTTGCCAGTAACCACGAAACGAATGTACACGAGACTATACTTTCCGTTAATGCGGTCTTTGGTTTATCCTTCTTTTCATATTTGAACTAATTTGTTACTAGTTGCTCAACACCTAATACATAAATGAATATATAATTATTCTCCGTAACAAACAGTATCTGAATGTATACATAATTGCGATATGTGTTTTTATCAATTAATATGATTAAATTTTTCCGTTATTCGACGACTGGCTAAATAAAATAGGATTGTTTTTAGTTAAAGCTCGCAACCTTGATTTAAATAATTGTTTCCATCATCCGCGGAATCACTGACTGTTTAATTTTGAATGCAGTCGTTAGTTTGTAGAATGTATCGTGAATTGCAGACGACTGTATTGCACAAATATACTGATCCTGTCAATTTTTTATAGTATTTGACCATGCATTGCGGAATGTTATACCCTTTATTCTTGCATCGTTGCCGAACTGAAGTCGGAAAGCATATTTCAGATCATTCTCGAAATTTTTTAATGCGGGTACAAATAAAGCCATCTGCTTTGAGCTGATTAGTGCTACTCGAACCATTTTTCTATTGGTCCATTAATCCTATTTTGCAATGCCTGAATCTTTTGTAAAGTCTTCCTCGTTGGAACCGTGTTAGTCGTTCAAGCCGGACTGGTTAGTCGGGAATTGGCACACAGTGTGGAAAACAGAATATTGGCACGAGTCCGCTACACGATGATGGAGCAATTTGTGGTGATTCAACAGGCATTGACCACTACACGATAAATAACAGATCCGTGTTTTGATTAACATTGGAGTGCATCCGGATGGCGAAATCGAGAACGATTCAACAGTAGTCGTGCTAGTTTTTTCGCAGATCATGCCTCGAACCTGGTAGACTATTGTGGCAATTCCAGCGGATAGAGAAATTCATAACTCTTTTGCCATAACTAATATTTCCTGCGATTCGCATATTCTTGCCATTTATAGCTACGGAATTCCCACGATAATCTGCCCGGTTCGAAGCACGATTTGCGTAAAAATTAACCCAAATACTGTTGAATTCTTCGCAAAAAAACAGTATTTTACTGTTGAATTGTTCTCGATTTCGCCAGTTGTGCTTAGCCTTAAAAATGCTCTCAAATTGCCTCTTCGCGATGTGCGGGTAGTGTATGTATCCAAGAAGGCAGTTTTGAGGAAACCGCTTTCAGAACGCGCTTGCTTCACAATGATGTCAATTATAAAGCAAATGTTCGACTTGAATTACGCGTGATTACGGCCGCTGATTGCTTTAATTTCGTATGATAGACTGCAGGCTGAACAGTGTACTCGAAAAAGCCTACCTAGCATTTTTAATTCAAAAGTGGAACTGAGAATATTCCTGCGTTGATCAAGGCATGTATATCGGTTTCACCTGATGATAAGTCTAACCAAAACACTTTAGTTTGTGTATTACTGAAAAGGATGTGTAGTGTGCAGCTGATTCGCTCAGTGGTTAGAGACACGGACTCCGAAGTATACGTATTCAAATTGGAGCCCTGTACGTTACAAATGAAATGAAACCAGTTTATTTGATGAGTTTTCTGCCAACATTATAAAATTTTTAATCTATATTAAAAAGTTGGGGCTTATATCACTATAGCAATCAATTATTTTTTAAATGTGGTGTTATTTGCTTAAATATGTGATTGCGAGCATTCTATTCTATTAATAAAAGCACTTTACTACTAATATTACAGCTGATATTAAAACTAAAACTCCTATTATTGCAAATAAATTTGTTTCCACTGCTGCTACTACTCTTAACAATACCATAATTAATACAAATGCAAATAATACTACTAATAAAACAACAAATTCTACTAATACTACTTCATTTACTACTAAGAATATCACTTCAATTTCTTCTACTGTTAATACTACTTCAAATTACTCAACTACCAGCAACATCTCTACCAACATATCTTCTGCTACTAATTTTACTACAACTATTAACATTTCTACAACTACAAATAATACGACTACTACTAATAATACCACCACCACGACTGTTCCTACCACCAATACCACAAATACCACCAATATTACTACTAATATTACTTTCGTCACTTTGAATGTTTTTAAAAATACTTATACCGAAACGTTTACAACAATTATAATTATTAATAATAATATTATTATTGATACTACTACTCCTATTACTAATACATATATTGCATTTTCTGCCTATACGTTGAATACTTGTAAGTATACTGATCAAATCCGATGGCGACAGTATACGTTGATCGTGGTATGGCATGGGGCACAGTATTAGGCTCATTCCTAGCGAATTTCATCTCTGGTGGCTTAGCCAAATCCTACGGAATTGTACTGGAGAACTTTGATGAATTATTCGACTCCGGTTCTGCTCAGCTGACTATAGCTGGTGGCCTGATTTTAACTTTCATGTATTGCCTATCCATCGTCAATCACTTTTTATCAGAAAAATTTGGTTCAAGGCCGGTGGTATTTGTTGGATCATTAGGCTGTTGTATAAGTCTATGCATCGCGGCGTTTGCCCCTAATGTCACTGTTTGGGTGATTGCAATTGGTGGTGGCCTAGGCGCCTCAATGTCGTGCATCTACTTCAGCATTTTTGCTGTGGTTGGCAAATGTTTTCGAAAGCATTTGGGTGTGGCTAACGGTTTGTCCGTCGCAGGAGTATCCGTGGGCACTATGGTGTTCCCAAAACTGTTGACACATCTTCTCGAGCGCTATTCGGTACGTGGTGGAACGATGGTGATGGGAGGAATATGCCTGAATATGTGCATAACTGCTGCTTTGATGCCACGTCATATTATTGATCCAGAGGAAGAAGATCTCCCTGTTGAAATAAAAGATGCGAAACAGGTTGAGGTTACCAATAATGATGGTGATCTAGACAGTTTGCCTGGTTGGTCTGCCGAAGTCACAAATGCTGCTCGTATTGCGGAACAAGAAACTGCCGATAATCCAATAGTTGAAGGCACTCAACGTCGCCAACTGTCTCAAATCAAAGAAACTCAACCACGGTCCACATCAACAACAATTCAATTACCCAGTTCACCTGGAACAAAGGCCAATCAAAACAGAATGTAGATACCATTACTGACTTGCCAATTGTAGATTTCACGAGATCTGGTGTCAGTGGTCAGTTACCATTTACAAGGCAAAGTTCAGGAGTAAGCGCTGCGAGTTATCGGTTGGTTGCGAACGAAATTGTATTTTCACGATTAAACACCCTTCCGTGTGATTATCGTGATTTTCTTAGTTAAAATTTGGTCTAGTTGTATGTTCTGCCAGGAAACTATATTTGTTTATTTTTCTGTCTTAGTAATAACCACTATTGTTCATTGTTGCTTTATGGTAATGTTTTGACTGAGGGATAGAACGCGTTCAGTTTATTATTTCCTTTCATTTGAACCATTTTCGTACGAGTTTTCACGTGTGTTCTCGTTGCGTCACGCTGCTACTTTTTCGGGCTTTCATGTGACATTTTGTAACACTAGTAAGATGTGCTGGTTTAATGCCGAAAATACAATGTTTCGCGTTATTGAAATTCAATTATATAGCCGCACATTTACGATGGGTTAGTTCTAAATTCCTAAGTTTTCCAGCAATTAGAGATATTTGTAATTGTGACTGAGTTTCCCCGTGTTTTAGCGATAGGATGCATACGGAAAATAGTTCTATACGTTTAATTTAGCCGACGCTTTTTATGATGATTACTTGTGAATCGTAAATGAATGAATGAAGCAAGTGATGTTCATACACATGTTCGCTTGTTTACTTTCTTATAACAGTATTGAACTTACCATTGCATAGTAACGGTTTTTTACTACCCGCAGCCGACACATGTCCCCGCATATGGCACACTATCTACCTCCTATATAATACCTAACAAGTGTTTTCTGCACGTTAAAACTGAAGGTATGAGTCCATCCCCTCCTCAACGTGGTACGACGGTGTCAACCATGTCTCGATGGCCGATCGTACATGGGCTAACGGGGCTATGGCGGTGGTGTCACCAGGGCGTGGTGGATTTCCGACCGGCAATCGGATCTCCTATAAAATACCACATGAGCCCGACGACGGCACCATGACTCGGCGTGTGTTCCCCGCCACAAAGGGGTTCAACAGCCACAGGATTACATGGACTCCTGGACAGTACCCCGTACTTCCGAATGGCGAATGAGCTCTCAACAGCCACCGGCAACCATGCAACTTACTGTTGCCTTGCAGACTGCGCTTGGATGTGCAAAGGCTAGAGGTGCGTCCTCGATCAAAAAGCCGAGTGGTGAGGGGACACCACTTGTATCAAATTCCCAAGAAACTCCATGAAATGTGGAGCCGGCTTATCCTCCAAAAGGAGTCAGCCGCAGTAAAGTAAAAAGTAAAGTATTACTAATACAAATAATACTTTTGATTCTACTTCTTCTAATAATTCTAATACTTTTCATGCTACTACTACTACTATCATATTTTATACTTCTACTAATAACACACCTCTACTACTAATATTCCTACTTCAACTCCTAATACTACTACTACTTATAATAATATGAACAATAATACTAGCAAAAATTAAAATAATACAACTTCTTCCGGAACAGCATATTTTTCTACTACTAATAAGGCTAATGCTACAACTATTATTACAAATTTTACTAATAATACTACTATTACGCCCAATAATTCGTCCAGTATTACTTCTTCTAGTAACTTTGTCAACAGCGTCACTTCTACTGCTATTATTTCTACAACTGTGACTACTTCAACAATTCCAACTAATTCTACTACTTGTATTACTGCTGATATTAATACGACAACTATTACTATTTCTACTACAGATAATACGAATACTACTGCTACTACTACTATTACTACTATTATAAATACTACTACTACCTATTCTATCAATATTACTACCATTACAAATATCACTTATACCACAACTATTACAAAATTTACTTGTACTTCTAGTACTACGACGACGACTACAACTATCCTATTAATACTACTATTATTGCTAATACTAATTCAAATGCTACTTATACTACTAATATATCAATTACTGCTACAAATTTTACTACTTTTACTATTACTGTTATTAACGCTACAACTACAAATAAGTATTTTAATAAGTTCCAATAATCTTAATAAATGTCTCTTCTCAATGCTAGTAATTATTATTCTTACATTTTTATGAGCTGATTTATAATTAAATCATTCTTTTAGAGAATCTTCTAAAATTCTTTGTTGCATGAAACTTAAAATTGATAATTTCTATTCAACCTCTATAAACAAAATTGATCAAATTAATCCTGCGTTTTTCGTCGCTGCTTTCTATAATAAAAATTTTCATCATTACATTTTCTCAAAGAAAAATGACTGGCAAATGTAACCATTATTAAATTGGCCACTAATAGAGTAAATATATATTATTTGCTGTAATTTGAATTCACAAACGCAGAAACACTTGCGCGCAGAAGGAAATCAAACTACAATTTAGCAGACACAACTGACACCGAAAGTGGCTATCAGAAAAAGTAAACTTTTTATTATGTACTGCACTCACTCGCATTGTTTATCCGACAGTCCATTGGGACGTTTTTGTAAATATACCTGAACTTCCGTACTAATAAGTTGTTATTTACATACGTGTTTTACTTGAGAATGCAAATCTGAAACGTCTATTTGGACAATAATTATGTAACTGTTACCAGTAATTTCAAAACATACAAACACACACAATATAATTAAATTTTACATCACGTGAAAAAAAATTGGCTATAAAATCAAAAGAATATTTGCAATAAATTTCTGAGCAAATTTTGCACTAATTATTAATTTAAACAATTATTGACTGCACCGGCGATGATAAAATTCATTTAAATCTAGGTTACAACCTTGAAATAAATGCCAATCGCGTTATATTTACATTTGTGAAAATAAACTCAATATCGTAAAATGAATAAAGGCAGTTCATCTGGTAGACAGATTTCGTCCCTATTGGCAACTCATCACGTATTGTCCAGAATTTGCCCGAGACAAGACTCGAGCCTGGGCACATCTGGTTCGTAGTCTGTGACGCTAAACATAGATCTACGTTGCCATACTCTACACACAATTTTCAATTATATACTAACTCGTGTTTTTACCCATCTTTCCTCAAGTTTTAGTCATAATGGTATTACTTTAAGCACGAAGTTGCAACTGGATTGCCCTCATCCATTTTTACAGACCATACACCACGAGAACAAGCATTGTTTTGTTGAAGTGAACATTTACTATCATAGATTCGCGAGCGCTGATAATAGTTATGTAAATCAAACACGAAAACTCGATGTAAGCACCGATCCCATCATAAATATGTTCTTGATTTTAAATTAAGAATCACAGACGTTTGATTAGCCTTTCCTTCATATGGTGCCTATATGGAAACTATATGAAATGAAAGTTCTTAATAGCCACGGCTAATCTGTAACTATAGAACAGCCAACACGGTACCGGTGGAAGTGGTTTTGAATTTAATATTTATAAAATTAGACGATCATAAATTGCGAGGGTTGTGAGAGAAATTATTCCAATCGATCTTGATATAAACATCAGTCCCATTATAAACATACCTTTGCCAGTATAAACTGAAGATCGCATAGCTTAGAAAGGCAATTAATCCATTAGATCACTTTTGTCTTATTTGGAATTAATCCTATTTTGGTCCAGAATATCAGTATGAGAGGACTCGAAACTGGCTACCACCCCTTCGGAGTCTGTTGCTCCAACCACAAAGTCACACAGCCGCACATACACACGATGTCCACCTATATACTAACCCATGTTTTATTTCTTTAAATCAAGTTTGCGAGCTTGAAGTAAACACCAATCCCATTTTATTTAACCAGTCGTCGAACAACATAACAAAACTACCGCCAGCCGCAATGTTTTATTTGTTTATCTTTCCTCAATTTCAAGTCTATATGGCATCTCGTTAGACAAAGAGTATCATCAGACCGCCCCCCAGTCAATCATTATAGACCAGACACCAAGCTAACAGGGCATGTGTTGCTGGAGTGAACATTTACATAATTTAACGATCACTATAATCAAGGTTGCAATATTGATATTAACACCTGACCCATTTGTCAGTATAAACTAGGTATTGTATAGTGTAGAGAAGGCAATTCATCAAGTTGACCGGTTTCGTCCTTATTGGGAACTCATCACGTACTGGCCAGAATTTGCCGCGGACAGGGCTCGAACCTGGGCACGTCTACTTCTAACAACTGAGCCACCCCGCCACACACTAAACACAATTTTCATTTATATTCTAACAATATAGTTCTTAGTTTACACCTGGCAAAAGTATGTACTTAATCGGCCATGTGTTTACCCCATGATCGCAACCTCGATTACAGTAGTTGTTATCACTGCTCGCGCAACCAATAGACGTTTAATTATATGAATGTTCATTTCAATACCACTTCCTCTTGTAGTGTGGTGTCTGTTCAGTAATGACAGATTGGGGATGGTTAGTTGGAAATTTGGATCAAAATGAATGCCATATGATCTCCAACTAATGGAAAAAGTAGACTAACCAAGTTACATTAGTTAGTATATAACTGAAAATTGTGAGCAGTGTAGTGTGCGGCAGGGCGGCTCAAGGGTTAGAACACCAGATTCCGATGCAAGACTGTCTAGGTTCGAGCCCTGTCCGCGGCAAATTCTGGCCAGTACTCAAAATCTTTCATTATAGAACAGATTTTGCGGTACCTGCAGAAGTGGTAGAGAATTGAATATTCAAATAATTAGAAGATTATTGATTGTGCTGCGTTGATAACTAAAAAACCGTAACGGAAGCATAGTCTATTAAAATAAAAATTATGTCTCCCATCTCTAGTGCATTACTTGCACAATACGTATACTGTTTAGATTTATTTCATTTTAACAGCATTTTATAATATGGAGTAAATTTACATGTGTAAGTGACGATTTAACCTACCGATGACGAGTAATTTCAGCCATAACCTCGTGCTCTAACTACGACTCTGATAAGTGTTTCATATTTGTGCTGAAAAATACAATATCTGTATTTTTGGTAGCACTTTAGTTCGTTTAAACTATATGAAAATTAAAAATCAGTTTCAAAACGATGAATAAACTTTGAGCAGAAAATAGTGGCACTCAAAAACTTCATATCTTGTTAGTGCAAGATTTGAGAAAAATGATGGCGAAGCCATGAGAGATATAGATACCATCAGAATGCAATGTTAGAAATGGATTTAAGAGGCTGCGGAAACTAATTTTGACCATGTGACAACTTTTAAAGTATAAATTGGATTTATAATTCAGAAACATTAACGTCTTTAACAGTTAGATTCTGTTTGTTGCGGAGAACTAATATATATATATATATATATATATATATATATATATATATATATATATATATATATATCGCAATTATATATTCGGTGTTGCGCACCTAGAAACGAATGAGTTCAGTTATGATCAGCAGGATAAACCAGAGTCAGCATTAACGGAAAGTATAATCTCGTGCACATTAGTTTCGTGTCTTACTGGCGACTCATCAGTAGGAGCCGGTATTACGCCCTTTACCCACTATTAATTTGAATCACTGTTGCAAGCGCGAGATAAAAACCTATCCTATTTTATTTAACAAGTCGCAAAGAATAGTGGACCTCCCATCATTCAAACTTACTGGCACGTTAAGACCTTCCGTGAACATCATCAGAGTTCGAAAATAACCTGACTAACGAGAATGAAACTGTAGTTCATATATACGTTATGTAAAATATGGATGTACGTCTCAACATTTGTGAGATTACACACATTATACTTGGCTTGGACTGTCAGCTGCATAGTTTCCACATAGTCACGAAAATCTTTCTCCACATATATAGGTTACTCAATTCTGGAATCACTGATTTCGTGGGTGGTGAATAGATTTTTACAAACCAAGTTTTCGAATTGAAACAAAACCGAACCCATGTTACCTAATTTTGAATTCCTTATATATGCACTATAGTTTGATCCTCGCTAGTCAATTTGCCTTCGCATTCTAATAATGATCATGTAAATTTTAACCGCTTAATACATACGACTGACGTTATTTATACTATTTCTACGATTGGTCAGATTGAATAGGATTTGTGTCTATCTCATGCTTGCCAACTTGATTTAAAGGATTGTCTCCTCGTTCCGAGTATTTAAGGAAATTTTAATTGTTAAATAAATGAGTGTATTCCTTATAAGATAAATATTATTTAAAAGTTAAGAAATCGCAAATCCTGAACTGCTAAGACATCTTGGTCTTGATTAATATCTGTTACCCAATTTTCACGGATTTACGCGAAAATGAATGGTCACAATACAATCAACAGCTTCCTTATTATATATATATATATATATATATATATATATATATATATATATATTATCAGTATATACAAAAACGTCATGCTTGGGGCAGCGTACCTGCCGAGTAAACTGGTTTCTTGTCATTGGCAAGTGTTCAAGCACGCGTCAGAATTTGCTTTGAACATAGCACATTTACTTTTGAGTCTTGTACTCATCCGTTGCGCAAACCATTGCCGCAATCAACACGTAGTTTTCAGTTAGATCCAAACGTATGCTTTGATCAGAATGTACTTCAGATGGAGCTCCTGAAGCATCTCTCTCGAGCTAATGTTCTAATTAGCCATATATATATATATATATAGTTACAATAATCATTATTTCTTTAGGAAATTTGTTAACTTTTTTTTTATTAGGCTAAATTTGTTATCACATACTTGGGTAGTATTTACTACTAGCCTAATTATATTACTTGTTTCTTATCCATTACCCCAGAGGCCATCTTTTAATTTAGAGTAAATTAATTTTAATATTTTGCACCCCTCGGTGCATAAAATGCGCAAAATTTGACGTTCCATCTGTCTCACTTAAATGACATTTAATTTAAATGCAAGTATGTATTAGGTTTTGCGAACCTAGTAACAAATTAGTTCAGTTGTGACCAGAAGGATAAACCAAAGGCAGCATGAGCGGAAAGTATAGTCTCATACACATTCGTTTCATATTTAAATTTATTTTAAATATTGCTTTAACACGCGAATGTATGGTACGCTGTACTTTCAAATATCCCCACTTTACTTGACCAAATATGCAGTTGTTATTGGTCATAGTGTCGGTTTCTAATGATGAGAATCGTACGTTGGAATAGTCTATATTTAAACGACCATTGGTTGTGCAGGCGGTGATATCAATTACATTTTAATTAAGGTTGCGATCTTCATGTAAAGACTAGCCCCATTATGCCCATACAGTTGTCAGTATAAATTAGGAATTGTAAAGTTTAGAAAAAGAAATTCATCTTGTAGATCGATTTCGTCCATATTGGCAAATCAGTACGAACTGTCTAAAATTGGCCGCGAAAAGGACTTCAAACTAAATATGTTGCTCTAAACACTGAGCCTTCTTCCTGCTTGATTTATACTGTAAAATGCATATGCGAATGGATTGGCGTTTATATCAAAATCGCGACTTTGTTCAAAGTAATTTTTATCAGCTGCAGCACAGTTAATGAAAGTTTTGTACAAAACAATTGTTTCACTTTTACGGTAAATAGAAAGCAGTAAAAAATTTGTCTCTCTCCACTACAATTTAGTATTTAATATTTGAAAATCCTTACCAAAAGACACGATAGCGCAATAATAGTATAATCATAGAGTGCAAAATTAAACAAGCGAAGCACTGTTTCAATGCGTTAAATAGTTGCTGGTTGCAGAAATTTCTGGACAGTATGCGATGAGTTCCTAATAAGGACGAAACCGGTCTACTGGATGATTTGCCTTTTCTACACTACACAATAATTATTTCACATTGACAAATGTACATAATGGGTCAGGAGTTTACATCAAGATCGCAAGCTTGATTAAATTAATTGGAATTGCTTATGAGTTCCCACCGTTCTCACATGAACTAAATTGTTAGATCAAAATTCTATTTAGTTTCAAAGAAAATTAGAAAGACTATATGCGAAAGATCAAAGTAATATTATTGGCCAATGCTGTTCCATAGCCAGTTTAAAAAAAACTAAGTTTATCGACTTTGAAGAAACCTTTATCCAACTCTCATCAATTGCACAATATGTTTAATCTACTTACAGTTTCACGTGCTGACGCTTTTCAGCAGCAACATCAGATTGACATTGCCAACTCAATCAAGGTTAAATCATACAATATATGATTAAGATGCAAAAAGTAAATATTTGGCCGGTAATCAAATTAGTCTGCTAAACGTATTCAAGTATAATTGATCAGTACTGGCGCAATTAATACGCAGTAAAATTAAATCTCGTCAGTAACGCACAAATTCGGCTCTAAGCCCGATTAATTCGTTAACTTGGCTTGGGCAGTGGTTATAAGCACTCGCACAATCCATGCACATTGAAATGAAATCCTGTTAGTTAATTTTGTGCTGCCCTTTTAAATGTCCCTAACGTACACAAGATCTGATGCGTCCATTTGTCGATTATAAAATCTTATAGAGAAAAACTTTTGGATTTATTCATTTCTTTCAAAGACTTCAACATCGTTCATACTAACCACTGGAAATGTGGTACGAAGTACAGATCGTACCTCATTGCCAATGGTTAGTATGAACAATGTTGAAGCCTTCGGAAGAAAGGGACGAATACGCACCCAACCTAATCGAAGACAAAACAGATGCGTACTTGTAAATGGGGACCAATCGGATCTTTGCGAAACTGATGGTGCAGAGTGACAATCCATGAACGCAAATCGCGGAGATTCAACATAAACACGTACGAGTAAATGTGATAACTGATATCGATGAAGGCCAGATTTACTGGAGTAACAGGTGTTCAGAAATTGTTGTAAATCTCAATTTCGGTGAACTTTAGCATAAATTGATATCCATCATGTTGGTACCATGTTCCGACTCGGAAACCATAGTGTTAGTATCCGGTACTCATCGATTTCAAAGGTATCAGTTACTAACACAATAGCCATAGTGTTAGTATCCTTTACAGACTCGGTATATATATTATATAGTGTGAGTTAGCGTTGGAGTCGCATTGTCGTAGACTATATGATGTTAGCTTCACTATTGCAGATTTACACATTCGTCTAGGAGATTGTACCGTCATATTATCCCACATTCTTGACCAAAATATAAAGTGGTTAAAGGGCGTAATACCAGCTCCTACTGATGAGTCTCCAGTAAGCGCAAAACGAATGTGCATGAGATTATACGTTCCGTTCATGCTGCCTTTTGTTTATCCTTCTGGTCACAACTGAACTAATTTATTAATAGGTTCGCAACACCTAATACATACTTGCATATATATTAGTTCTACGCAAAAAAAACAGTATTTAAATACGAGTTTGTTTGACACCGTATAAACGATATTGATTACTTTCCCTAGCATCTATTTGGCGGGATAGTGTATTTCGTGATAAATGTTGGACAAGCAGTTCTATATTCGTGTGCAGCAAAACAAGAAGCAGACAATATGAATGAACGGTTTGCTAAAGATGCGTTTTCACTCACCTCGATTTCTCTTGACGGAATTCAGCAAGCGGGTTGCTCGGATAGTGCTTCACTCGAAAATTCAGCGACCTTGGTGTAACCTCTATAAAATTTGAACAATTTGTTTTAAATGAGATCAATTAAGGAAAATGACAATTGATATAAGGACATGTATGGTAAAAATAATCATATATTTTACTCTAATCGTTAATTTTTTGTCAAATATAATAATACGCGGCAATACAGTTGAACGGGATGAATTGTTTCCAAAATAGTCATATGCACTTGATATGGTTACTTTTCTCCTACCAATTAAGAGTTATGTCTTACAAAATTAAATATTTATTAGTTCAGGTGTGTACAGCACGAAAGTATGTGAATTATCGTAACACGTGTATTAACAATGTTAATGGTAGTCTTCTTACCATAACTGGACACATTAAATAGTTGCGTTGAAACTAATGCGCTAATTCTTTAAATCAATTTGGCGAGCCTAAGATAAGCACCAATCTCAGTGGATCCAAACAGTCGCAATTATGTATTAGGTGTTGCGAACCAAGTAACCAATTAGTTCAATTATGACCAGAAGGATAAACAAATATAATCTCGTGCACATTCGTTTCATGCTTAACTCGAATCAAAACGCATGGAAATAAGATACACGACTTCCATTCCTATTGGACTCGAATACATTGTATTTGAATAAATATTTCGGCTTCACAACTGCTATTCAGTCATGAACAGCAAATTCTGACAAGTTTTGCTTAACGTATATAAGTTATGCAATAAAACCATCATTGATTGCGCGAGTGGTGATAACATCTTTTTTAGCCAAATTAAGATAAACACCAATTCCAATCGCACACCATAGCATTGCTAGAGCCAATCACACAAGGGGTATTAGCTGCTTTTCTGATTTTACATTCCTTACATATAACTTGCGGTTTGATCGTCGTCTTTCAGCATGTCGTCCTACTCTGATGAAGACCATGCATTGTCGAAACGCGTCAGTAAGTGTGACTGACGGTTATATGCTATGTGATTGGTATTTACCAGAAGCTTGCAAATTCTATCTAAATAGTTGTTGTCACCACCCGCACAATCAACAAATGTTCAACTGGATAACTTGTGAGCGCTGTAAAAGTGTTAACTTCATGACTGAATACAAATAGTACAGCCAACCTTTTCAGGCATGTACGATTGGTGTGAGACTACTATGGTTAAAGAGCGGCATATCTGCTATTGAAAATCTTCTACATGTATTGCTCTTTAATTATCTTTTGTCGGTGTTTGCATCGTGCTCTGATGCAGACCAAGGAAGGTCTGTCAGTACGTGTGATTAACGGCAACTGTGCTATGTTGTACGACTGGTTGGCTAAAATGATATTTGTGTGTATCTCAAACTCGCACACTTGATTATAATAGATTTTTACACCATCCAAGCAAAAAATAATTGTTTTTTTGGCTAATTCGCCAATAGTAGACCATGCAAAGTGGATAATTTTATATCGAATCTCTCATCTAGCTGATGCAATCATATACGGCAAATTTGCTAATTTTAGTAGTAGCCATTTTTCGTGGGATAATAGTCGGATGACATGCATAAATAAGTTTTTTATAACATTATGCAATAATCGTCATCTTTTTGGAAAATGAAATATTTATATTGACCGTTATTGTCCTTCTTTATATTTAGATTATTCACATAATATACATTCATATATATATATATATATATATATATATATATATATATATATATATATATATATATACATCGGCAAATAGAATTCTTATATAATAAAGTAATTTATTTACGCGTACGTAAATAAAACGTTAATAGGAAGAATATTTCAACTTTTGTTCAAAGTTTATTAACTGTTAAACATTGCGTAAATGGCACACTTTCTAAAGTTCATATTGACAGCGTTGTTTAAATTGAACGAAATTCTATTTCCTCCATCAAATCAAAACCAATGCACTTAAAACACACCGAAAAATATTTAGTTGAAAAATAAATATTTATTTTATTACCAGAAAGAAAGGCTATATAAGTATGATTATATGTCAGAAAACATAGTTGGAATTCAATGTATTTTTAACATGATTAAAATGGTTCATAATTTTTTAGATATTTTTTAATATATCGCAGTTTTTTGAGAAAAAAAGAGATTAATATTTGTCAAATAATTCATGGTAAATCCAGTTAACAATGGCTCTTCAGCTACAACGTTCATAATAAAGATTTGGCAGTTTGGAGGTATTCGAAAGTATGTATTTAGCCAAATGCCGCCAGAGTATATGGATTTGCTGGAGTAACAGTTGTTCAGAAGTAATTGTAACTATCACTTTTGATGAACTTTCGCATACCTTGAAATCTATATTGTTGATACCATGTACCGACTCGACAAACATAGTTTTGGTACCATGTACCAATTCTGAAACCACAGTGTTGGTATCAGTTACTGACTCAACAACCAGTGTTTGTTCCCTTTACAGGTTCGGTACATTTATTATATTAATAGGGAATTGTCTTTAAAGTCGCATTGTCGAGAACATTATATGAATTTAACTCAACTACTGCAGGTCCACAGATACGTATAGGATTGTACAATTGAATTGTCCCGTATTCCCCCCTCGAAAAATTAGTGGATATAGGGCGTACTATCGGCTCCTACTAATGAATCGCCAGGCGCACGAAACCATTGTGCACGTGAGATTGTACTTTCCGTTCATGCTATCTTTGGTTTATCATTTAGGTCATATTTGAGCTAATTTTAACTAGGTGGCGCCATCTCATACACAATTTCCGCCTTTGTTTTCGAAGAATTAATACTTCGCAATATCTCAGATCAATAGAAAATCTAGTTTGAATGCTTTGCTTTCATCCTTATTGGATAACGCGTCTTGAAGAGCCGGGAATGTCATTCAGCCTTGAACCGGAAACACCTAGGTACGCATTCAAATTGATCTACGCAAATGAAACTGTGATCTGTGTAGTCATTCTAAAATCTCTTGTTCTAGCATGGGACCTGTCAGGTCTTGCCAAAATTATAAGAATTTTAGGTGGTGTCTCGGCTTCAGCTTTAGTTAAAAAAATCAACATATTTCGTTAATTAAGACAGAGACGTAAAATCGTGCTTACGATGAATAATTTCGCTAGCTATCCTTGTTTTTATAGATAAACATTATTTCATGTGTAGCATAAAGTTTATTGCATACAAATTACACAATCCTTTCAGTATACAATAAAACTCAATATAAATAATAATAATAAAACTATATAAATTTGACAATATTTTACGCAGTGAAGCATAGTTTGATTACCAAAACACGTGAATAAACCACAGTAAATTACATTACATAATACATTTCTGCTTCAGCACACAAATTATTTCCTAATTTATGTCACTAATACAAATTATGTATGTGTCTGGCATCTGTCTTCAAAATGAAGTTTGATCCGAATAGTTTATCACAAAGTTTCGCAGAAACATCCTCCGCAGAGTATACAATATTCAGTTGACACAAGTAATTTAGAATATTCTTCTGCTGAATGATATTGTCACATTAATAAAGAAATTATAATAAACGATTTACTCAAAAAGCACGTGATAGTACGCCTTTCAAATCAGAATTATTCAATGATTTGTTGTAATCTTTGCAAAGTAGACGCATGTGAGCTGAAGTACACTTCAGGTTGATTAAATCTGAAGGTATGTAGTCTGAAACAATTTCTTAATTTAACCACCGTATGGCATGGTACCGGTGTTCAACGAAATAGGTCGTTTGAGTTAAGTATTTTACACTTCAAGATCTGTTAACTAGGCATTAGTTTCACTTTTTAATCACAACTTGTTTCATGCGTTACAAATTAAACCAGTTTGCATGATCTGATAGAACGTTAAAAAACAATCCAGTTTATTGTTTGATTTTCAAATACTATAAATTACTTGTAACTTACGTTTCAGCTGCTTGTAAACTGTCTTCGAAAGGTCGAGCCATTGCTGCAAGTAAAGCAAAAAGAAACTTGTATTAATTTAGAATTTTTGACAGGTTTTGAAGCAGAAACATATCTAGAGTGACAATTTAGTTATAAATCATTCAAAGCATTTTTATAGCTCATTCACCATTGTCTATTGATTCACAGACACAAAATTCCGCCAAGGTGATTGGCGTGCCCGGATAGTCCTTCTCGCGACAGTAACACAAGCCAGGTTACTACTATCTTGGCATAGCCAGCATATTTCATGTGAGACTGGAATTCGATTTTTCGTCGCAGTTGAAGCCGAGTTAGTTTGACGGTGGCTGCAGGAGAATAAGATTACCAGACATGGGGGGGGGGCATATTTCGACTACTGACGAGAATTAGGCACGTCAAACACACCGAGCGGAGAGTTCCATCAGCCTTTGGCAAATAATCGAATTTAACGATCAACCTAAATACATATCGTTCAATCTTATTGCGAAAAGCAAGCTAGGAGTTCTTTTAAAATCCACACACAATCATGCAGACTCTAGTAAATAACTATTCGAAACTTCATCGGATGACAAAGTATATGAAAGATTCACTTTAATTTATGTATCTTTCAATGTAAAAAAGCTAAAACAAGCAACTGCAGAAGAGCCTAAAAGAGGAACTGCTAGCGAGGAAAGCTCTTTATTTATTACTGAAAAAGTATCAATAGATATTGCGCAGCCGACATTTCCAGTCAAGTATAATTTATGCAAGATTACTAGAGGTGAGATTCGCATATATAATTTTGCTTTCCATATATATGCAACGCGGTTTGATCCTCGTGTAGCAATAGCCACCTTTGAGACTAAGAAAGCACCAAAGGTCCTATATATGGCTGGATTAATTCAACAGAAATTCATCGTAGAAGCGCCCGTATAAGGATGAAGCAGTCAGCACAATGAAGGAAGCAGACTTCGAGCTGAAGTGAGCATAAAATAATTAATATTTTTAAATTTGTTTTACTAAATCGATGCTCTATATGCGAGTAAAATACTATATATACTTGAGGAAAAATGAAGCCTGTGTTTTACATTTACAAATGGCTACACATGGGTTGTAAACGTTGATTCAAGAACTGAATGCACGAATGAGCAATTTGACTGCAGAATTAGGCATAATTAAGTCTCGTCTGGTTGATACATTGATAATACATACCGAGGGAACCCGCGTGAAACACCAAGCCAGTATAGGTGCACACAACACCTCGCTAGTCGGTTTGCCGTCGTACTCTTATGATTAGCATGGTAGGTCGAAACGCGTCAGTGTGTGCGGCTGGCGGTAGTTTTGTTATGTTGTTCGACGACTGGTTAAATACAAAGGGATTGTTGATTACTTCAAGCTCGCAAACTTGATTTAATGAATTGTTACCACCACCCGCGCAATCAATTATTGTTTCAGGGTCAATCTCGTCGGGTATTCGAATGAGAGCATATATAGGTGATGCTTACCTGAATCTGCCATTACGGAGTTACTGTGAAGTCGTAAACTCGCCACGACCAAATGCATGATCTCCAGGAGTAGCTTAGCGGTGGGCGAAATGTGACGTCAATTCTAAAAACCAAAGCATGCATGGTGTACTAAGGTTACTTTTTCTAGTCATGATGTGCCGCTTAATTGCTGATTGTTAGCGATTTAGTTAGCATTTATGCTTCTAGAATTTCCCAATCTAATTAAGCCCATTTTTGCTTCCCAAGAGACACGAATCGCTTCGCGCAATCCACATGATGTTTAATTCGAGCATAGTACTCGAAAAAGGTAGATTCTATTCAAATCCTAACGCGACGATAATCCCGTCAGGAACGATATTAACTTTCTTTCATCCACAGTTGCAGGCAATAATGTACCTGAATAAAGAGATATTAACTCGTGTTTGGGCAACTCTAGTTTCAGCAACGCAAAGTCGATTCTGAGAGTGTTAAAGGCTTACGCGCAAAATCTCAATAATTTAACAAAAGAAATATATAATATTTTCTGAGAGCATTAAGATTTCGGCTTTGATATTCAACGGCGTTTGGATATCATAGTGATTGGAGGATCTTCCACTGTACTGAGAGATGGACCCTGGCAGAAATTAAAACAGGAAAAGGCATAATAATATTCTACCGTGCCTTTGACATATGTCTGGTCGTCGTGAACTCTCTCTTTCAAGCTTCACATGTGGAAACCTACCAAAACTCATCATGGTATAAATAAATCAGACGGAAGAGTATCCTTTCATTGTACAGAGATCGACCAAATTTTAAAAAAGTTTACGAGATTTTTCCTTTGTCCAGGGCCCAAGAGTGATCTATTAGTTCAGTTAACGGATCTGATTATAGTCTTGTCACCTAGATAATTGAAGTAAATTCCGTTCCACAGGGCCAAATTTATTCCATACAAAGTCGTTTGCGATAAAAACGGACACTGTTTTGGATAAATGTATCATTTATGCGCATTATTCTGCCTGACCACGTGTAACTACTGTCTTTAGCATGCTAGACAGAACCAAGGAAGCTAGGACGAGGTGGCTTGTCAGTTCTATGTTTATTGCTATCTTATTTTATCTAATCATTTGAGTCACATAAGAAGTGAACCTAATGGTTAAACATAACAATGTTATTATGACTATTCTTACAGGAGGTATTTCGCTACATATAATTTTCTGACCTTCGTAGCGTAATAAATGTGAAGTATTTATTTTTGAAGAATTTTTCGACTGGTGTGTATACACCATCTTGCATCCAACCAAACCGATGCAATTATTATTACATACTTCTTTTAACAAAGTGGGAGTAAAATAATAACTTTGGTTGATGCAAAGAGGAATTCACGTATGTCACGCTAAGTTTACTTAGATGGGTGAAAACGTGCAGGTAATTAATTTTAACTGGACACACGCATACACACGCGTGCTTATCTAGTGAGAAATCGGATAACGCTTCAAGATCAGTTCATTTATGACCAGTAGGATAAACCAAAGACAGCATAAACAGAAAAGTATAATCTCATGCACATTCGTTTCGTGCGTATTGGCCACTCATCAGTAAGGAGACGATATTACGCCCTTTAACCACTATATTTTTGGATGGGGAATGTGGAAAATTCGAACGGTGCCATCTCATATACGAATGTGTAAATCTGCAATAGTGAAGCTAACGTCATATGAAGTCTCGACAATGTGACTTCAACGCTAACTCACTCTTTATAATATATATACCGAGTCTGTAAAGGATACAAACGCTATAGCTATTGTGTCAATGCCCGATACCAACATTGTAGTACCGAAAAAGTACATTGTACTAACACAATAATTGCCGAGTCGGTACATGGTTCAAACACGGATGATTTCAATTTATGCTATAGTTCACCAAAATTGAGAATTAAAACTTTTTCTGAACACCTGTTACTACAGTAAATCCAAACACTCTAGCCTTGATTATAATCAGTTATCACATTTCCAGGTAAGCATGATATCATTCAACTCAATATGTAACAGTTAGATACTGTTCGTGGAGGAGAACTAATATATATGCAAGTATGTATTAGCTGTAGCGAACCTAGCAACAAATTAGTTTAACTGTTATATAGTGAATTGAATGATGTCATAATAACTGATATCGATTAAGGCCAGGGTTTATGGATTTAATGGAATAACCAGTGTTTAGAAATAGGTGTAATTCTCAATTTTGGTGAACTATAGAACACATTGAAATTAATCGTGTCCGAACCATGTACCGATTCGGCAACCATTATATTAGTACTATGTACATTTTCGGTACTATAATATTGGTAATGGATACTAATACATTAGGCATAGTGTTGGTATCCTTTACAGACTCGGTATCAATATTATATAGAGTGAGTTAGTATTGAAGTCGCATTGTCGAGACTACTGCAGATTTACACATTCGTCGAGAAGACTGCATCGTCCTACTTTCCCACATTCATCACCCTATATATAGTGGTTATAGGGCGTAATACCGGCTCCTACTGATGAGTCACCAGTAAGCACGAAGCGAATGTGCACGAGGTTATACTTTCCGTTCATGCTGCCTTTGGTTTATCCTTCTGGTCACAACTGAACTAATTTGTCACTAGGTTCGCAACACCTAATACATACTTGCATATATAATAGTTTTCCGCCACATACAGTATCTAACGCTTCAAGATATTTTACTATGAATAAATGAGGTGATTTAATCAAAATTAAAATCATTTATTAAAAATTGTTAATTATTTAGCGTCATGAGCTTACTGTTGACAAAGGGGCATGTAAATTGACCCAGGACTATTTATAGTGACATCTTTGATCGTGTATGATATAACAAAACGGGTAATTAACCAATTTCGTCGGCAAGGCATTTATTTTAACCTTAGATTGTATCAGGTTTGTTTTGTGTGCATCAAAGTCGCAATGAAAGTAGCAAACTGGATCAGATTAGGTTGGGTTTCGAAGGTGAGTTGAATGTGGTGATTTAGAGGCTTTCTCCCCATTATGTATTGAGAAACCCAAAGACGCCAATCTCCTGTCAGTCTCGGTGTGTGTGTGTATGCGGCTGATCTATGCTGATGAAGATATACACGGGAGTTTAATAAATTATATATTTCATTCAAGTCGATTAGGTTCAGAACTGCAAATCCCCCAGTCATACCACTTTCGTCGTCAAATTTAAAATTAACCTCCATGATAAAGATAACTGTATAAATTAGAAACAATATGGCTGTCACTCAACCAAAGAGGTTCGCAAAAATCATGTCAAAATTTAAAAAAAATGAAATCAATAACATTTTAGAGATATAAATACTCGAAAGGATATAAACAAAGTACGTTAGCGAACTTGAACGAGTAAGTTTGCCTTTATAACAATATTCGTTTTAATTAGCTACGGTGGTTTAAATCTACCATTAAATCGCTACTTAATTTTTGACGGAGGAAATAATTCCTCCTCACAGTGATAACCAAGTGCACTCTATCAGACTCTCATGTTACCCCGCTGCTATTATCGGCCCATATTCGCTGGTTTTCAAGACTAATTAGCCGTTGTAGATTCTGTGGCGCTCTACAATATAGGCACATTTTTTCTAATTCGCATAGACAACAACGAACGCAACCGTGATATATCAACTTTTCATGCTTTATTAAGTGCAATTTAATTCAACCCATATTTATGCCAAAGGCAACATGTAATTCCAGCAAATAATTTCGCACGCGCTCGTTAATTAATTGTCTCACAAGTATGCACGAAAAGCGGGTCAAAATTGATTTCAAGAGAATTTGAACTGCCTTAGCATCAATATCGATTATTGAAAATCTTGAGCATTATTAAAATCACGGAGAGGTATTTAATCTTTCAATTTCCACGAAGTTGTCCTCATTCCATTTTTGTGGTCAAATTTTTCATTCTTGACGTATATCACCATCAAAATATATTGCCTCAGGAATATATTCCTTTTAAAGATGTAGCAAGTAGGCACATTTAGCTATGTAGATCAAATTTACTCTATCAAACCAGCTTTACCAAAATCATGAGTATTAAGCTAAACTTGATAAACTTGAGTGTGTGCACATTAGGAGTGATAAACGATTTGTAATCAATTTCTTATCAGTGGTTATTGAGTTTTATCGGTCAAGACAACAGCGTTTATTCGCAAAAAGTTAATTTTAGCAAGAACGATGATTCATCTGCGCAATTGAATCAATGTCGTACAAATAAAACATAATTTTAGGTCTACCACATACAATAAGAGGCTAGTTTGTGAGTCTGCATTGTATTGTGTTAACATATACGCACACAAGCTAACAATAGATCAACTATGCTTTAAATTGAGAGGCATAAATCTAGACATTCTGTGTTTGTTTGTGCTCTAGGCTTTTTGTTTAGTTGAAAGGGAAATCCTGTTTATTGAAAAAGAAAATCGGACAGTCGCTCGAAATATAAAAATATAATTTTAGAGTTGGTTATTAAACATATTCTGTCTCACAAAGAAGCAACTATTAAAATAAATAATGTGTCATATTGTACGGATAGGTGCTAAATGGTCTATGTAACTGTATATCAGTCATTGCATAATCATATATATATATATATATATATATATATATATATATATATATAATGTCAGTCGATGAATAATTTATACCTCAAACACCAAAAGGTGAAGGACGTCGTATTAAAAAAGTGGACCTTATTTTTTATTAAGCAGAGGACGTCATGAATCTAGAGCTGCGGATCAAACCACGATAGACTGTACTGCTAGACAATGTGTTTATTAACTAGACATGTCCGCCCAAACTTGGTTAATCAAAACGTATTGATGCCCTTTTCCTATGATCCTAGTGAGTGATATTTACTCATCATCTTAGTAATAAATTTGTAGACTATTCCGCTAATGATAGCTATTGTTATAATCACAATGTGTCTTACAAATTTTGTTAATCGCAGAGCTGGAACAGCCGATTATTTGTGCAACGTCTTCCAAACACACGTTGCTTTCTCTCATGAGTTCTTTTGTCTCTAATACTCTTTCCCATTAAGCGCACTGGTGCGGAGCGGTCATCTCCAAATGTCAAAGTATTTAGCCTACTGTAGTCGGAAATTTGAAAACCAGCCCACTCACAAAGAATGTTGGTTCTCCCAAGTGATATGGAGTTGGGCAAAATGGAAAAAATATATTTTTATTTTCTATTATGTTCCTCTTCATCAAACAAAAGTATCACACTTTTTAATGTTAATTCCGTGCAATTCTTCAGTTTCAATTGAACAGAAAGTTAGATCCATTGGGAGATTCTACTAGTTTCATAAACCATATTTTTATAGAACTATTAAAATTGACTGATTCTGAATATAAGTTGCAAGGTTAACAACGGGAAGAAATTTTCCAGGTTCCATGTATCTCAAATTACCATTAATCTCCTATTTTTATAGAATTTAATATTTAGTTAAACTTGGCACAATACATACTCCATTGGGACAATCAAAATCAAGAACTAACTTTTAGCAACGTAAACTTTGTTTTCTACCATTCACGGCACACATTTTTGATTGAATGAACAGAACAATTAAGCTGATTTTACGCAGATATCGGTAAAATGTATTCAGTTATTCTAAAATCAGACTATTTTTATTTCTATATGTTAATTCAGTTGAGTTTGTTTCGTAATTTGGTTGTTTAACCTCGTTCATGTGATTTTCAATAAAACGAATACATATATTTTTCAGATTGGAAAATATCACTGGTCCTATTTCAGACCAGCCCAATAACACAGAAGAATTAACGGTATTCACAGGATCACAAACGTTTCGAAATTTCTTTTTTTTTCATTAGAGTACGATGGCAAACTACTTAATAAGGATTCCATAGACAAGAAATTAGTACCTTATATATATATATATATATATATATATATATATATATATATAATCTCCTATAAATCTCCTTAAACAACATGCAAGACCGAAACGCGTCTGAATTTGGAATGGCGTCATGTATTTAAACATGAATTGATATCCGTAGACGCAATCATTAATTTATTAATCTTAGTCAGTTTCTTTTATGCCAATATATATATATATATATATATATATATATATATATATATATATATATAATATTGAATGATTATATCTAAATTAGATATCTTAAATCAAGGAAGTCTTACTTTGTGTTTGTTTGCAGAACCTACTATAACACACCCATGAAATGAGTTAGCTTTACATTATACAAGGTAGAATACTCATACTTTTTTATAGATATACCCTAAAAGCCATTGATAATCAATAGGATTTTATAGATTGTGGAGTAGGAATGCAAAATTCTCTTAAATAAATTTGGATCTACAGAGGGAGAGGGGGGGAGGAATTTCCATAAACGCGAAGACATTAAATTTTAGTCTATTGTTACACACGAACAGACTGTTTGATTTCAATTCCAAATATTCTAATCACTGATATTCGCAGAGATAATTTTTAGAGAAGCATTCGAACTGCATTACGTCATGTGAACGACTAATTTGTCCTACTTAAAAGGTTCATTTAAATTTCATTTAACTTTATGTATGCTTGACCAGAGTGGAGTGAGATCCAATCCATCTAAAATATAAGTCAAAGTAAAAATCTCCTTTTTTCAAAACCGACGGATTATAATTATTCTAATTTTCTTTACAAGTAAATTGTGCCATTCTCCTTATAAAACTAATGATAAAAGTAGGCTTACATTGCAGTTATTTGAATGGTGAACTAAGCAAAAAGTATTTAATTCCTGATTTCTTTTTAGTTCGTTCATAGCTGCATAAATGGTAGTTCATGTATAACTATCAAATATTTTAGAAGACTTTCAAATTTTCTTTACGGGGAGGCTTGAATAGTTTTTTGTGTACCTCCAACTTATTGATTTATTTACCAGGAATTGATAAAGAACTTTGTATCAACGCGAGCCTTAATTTGATAATTCCTGCGAATAAAAATATGGAACCATTTTATATATTCACTAAACATTATTTTTACATTTCCGAAGCCCGAATCAGACCTTCTAATTGAATAAGACGGGCTTAATTCCTTAATTGGCACCATTTCATTTATTTTGAAATAGTTTACGTGCATGTATTCTTTGCGTACTATATTACGCAAGCGAAATACAGAGGCTATCATTAACTAAAACGAATGCAAGTTCCCTATTGCATGGCATAGTGTTGGAACCTCTCACGCAATTGCACGAAATATTGATTTTCCATAATTAAATGCAGAAACATGGATTAGTTAGAAATCGAAAAATTAGCTAATCGTAGCATAACTAATGCTAGCAGAAATCCCTGTAAGGAACTTTAGCCTGAATCATGATCGCTTAATTTCTGTTACCAATAGGAAACGTCTCTGTACAAATTTATCGATTGGTTTACACCTAATGCTTGCTTTCTCTTCAAAAACTTTAAAATATGTTAATTTTTCCTTGATTATTGATTCGAAAATTCGAGATAAATATTTACCTTAATTAACAATAATTATTCTCCTATTTGCCCATGGGAATGGATCTGCGTTATTTTCTCTACAATCAAGCAACTCACAGTATTTACAACCAAATACACACAAGAAACCGAGTGAAGATGGTCTTCATTTGCAACTTTATAGCAATTTTTTCTGTTATAAAATTGAGCTTTAGTTAACTATTCTTTAAGATGATTCTGCGTAAGAAGTTCTTATATCTAAAATCTCTACCGCAACCCATATCACGATGATTGCTTGCAATGTTTGGTACGATTTCACCTCATTTCACTTACCTAATACCCACTGGATAGGCAAGATACATTTAAGATTAAGTCAGAATACCGACGTCCAAGCCTAAACATCACGATTTTACTGGCCGTATTCCAATATTTATAAAAAAAGTGAAGATGTTTCTCTTACCGGTAGATAAAACAAATGGGCTAGATTAAATTTACCCACACAACTATTGAACACCTAGAGTATAGTAGACTTGTTAACTCTGCATCAGGCCTGTCCAAACTGGACGGCTAAATTTTAAGGAAAGTAAAACAGAATTGATTACCCGTTCACACAAAACTGTGTCTTACCCGTTGTTTTGCTTTGTCCAGGTAGCGAAGTCCAAAATACTCTCGCTCCAGTATACCTCCAAGCCGCTGTACCACCTCGTTAAAGAGCCACTGTCCCAGTGCATCATGCTGTAAATGTTAAAAAAAACGGTTCATATTTTTATGCGATCAACAACAGCATAAAAGCGAGCGGTTTATGCTGACATTGTATATAACAGTTGCAAAATGTAATTCGTAAATGATGGTAATTTCAAAAGAATTTTTATCGAAATTTAATGCGCTATGCAAGTTTCGTAACTCATTTTCTATTTAAGGATTATTATTTCGATTGTGAATTAGGTGTTGCGCACCTTGTAAAAAATAAGTTCAAATTATATATAGTATATATACTGTCTGTAAATGGATCCAACACTATGGCTAGTGTGTCAGTACCCAATACCAACATTATGGTACCGAAAAAGTACATGATATTAGCACTATGGTTTCCGAGTTGGTTCATGGTTCCAACACGATGGATTTCAATGTTTGCTAAAGATTACCAAAATTGAGAATTCAACTATTTCGGATCACCTATTATTCCAGCAAACCCATACAGTTTGGCCTTGATCGATATAAGTTATCAAATTTCGCTGTAGTCATGACATCACTCAATTAAATATAAAACGTTTAAATACTGTTTGTGGCGGAAAACCATATATATATATATATGCAATTGTTTATTAGATGTTGCCCAACTAGTAACAAATTAATTAATTAATTAATTATATATTTGGTTGTAATCTGGTACTGACACAATAGCGATAGTGTTGGTACCTCTTTTAGTCTTGATATATATTATAGTTAGTGAGTTGGCTTTGAATTCGCATTGTGGAAATCTTCTCTACAACAGGTTTAAACATTCGTTTAGGAGATTATACGGTCCTAATTTTGGACATTCCTTACCAAAATATATAATGGGTAAAGGGTGTATACCAGCTCCCACTGAAGAGTCGCCAGTAAGCACGAATTTAATGTGTACGATATTATACCTTCCGTTCATGCAGTCTATGGTTTATCCTTCTCGTCACAACTGAACTATTTTGTTGCCAGAATCAAAATAATACAATCATTGATTGCGCGGTTGGTAACAAAAAATTTTAAAGTCAAATTTGCAAGCATGACATACATACCAGTTTCATATTATACATACATGTGTCAGTATAAGCTAAGCATTTTATAGGGAAATTTATTTAAAACATATTGTTTATAATTAAGAACAATATAGAATTTATTCTAGACAAAAATTCGAGTATTGTTTTATTACATAGAGTGATATCTACAGAAATGATTAGCAGCACTGAAAAACTGGAGGGGTTTATCATTTGATGAAACGCTTAAATTAGATAAAGCGGTGACTAGTGGCTTTAGCACAAAAAAGACATTTTAAGAGGTAACTGAGGGAGATGCCAGGCCTGAAACATTAATTTAATGATGCGGCTAGGATTAGTGAAATTAGAAACATTATTAAAACTGCTGTATTAAAGAATAATTTGACAGCGAATGCAGCGCGTTTTAAATGTATTTTTCAACTTGATGACTCCATTTTGTTATTTAAACGTTTTCTGTTATCCTTTTATCAGAAGAAAGCACACCCAATGTCAGTTCAGTTTAATAAATTACCTGAATGTGGCGAAAGACGCAATTCAGGCATGGTCACCATGGAGTAAATAATTGTATGACATCGTTCAAATCATATAGAATTAATGAGAGACTAATTGCACTTTGCACTTTCAAAAGATTAGTTTAAGACTGAAATTTGATCATCGTAAAATAGTTCTCTGTCATACTTTTATAACGGCCACAGAGGGTCAAAACGAATAGATACATACGCTGTTGTGCAATTGATAAATAATGAGATTTATGCTTATCTCATGGCTACAAACTGGACTTTAAAAAATTTTCACCAACCGGGCAATCAATGATTGCGTAAAAAAATTGCTCAATGGAATTTTGAGTAATCCATAATAAATTAATCTCGATTTCATAAAAAAATTATAGCTGGTTCAACAGTCGATTACAATGTATGGAAGTATATTCTGCGAGAAAAATACAACGCTGTAATTTTATAAATCACAGAAAAATTATAATTTGATCCTGATTAGTAAGATTACCGTCTAGCCCTGCAGAAAATAATAGACAGTCAAAAATTTACAGACCATGTGACTGACGGTAGTTTTGCTTTCGTTTATTGTGTTGCTCACCTAGTAATAAACTTGTTCACGTCTGGTTAAAAGGATAAGCGAACGTCAGCACAAACGGTACGTATAATTTTATGTGAGCATTCGTTTCGGCGATTCATCACTAGGAGCCGTTACTACGCTCAATATCCACCCTATATTTCGTCACTTGTAAGGTACGGTCTCAAGCCCGTCTATTCTTTGTGCATATGCGCGTGCTGGTTAAATACAATGGGATTGGCGTTTACTTCAAGTTCGCAAACTTGATTTAAAGAGTTTTACCACTACCCGCGCAATTATTGATTGCTTAATTTTATTACCTATATATATATATATATATATATATATATATATATATATATATATATGGCGAAAGCATCGGAATTCCATAATTTAACTGTGCAGAAGACGTTTCCTGTCGTGTCCAATGTATGCGTGGTTACTAGAAATGCGAGCCACATATCTAATTTTGTTTTGCATATACACTAATAGTGTTTTGATCCTGGCTAGTCAGTTTATCGTCGTACTGACTGGCGGTAGTTTTGCTATGCTGTTCGACGACTGGTTAAATAAAATGGGATTGGTGCTTATTTAAGCTTACAAACTTGATACAAAGAAAATGCGTATGCTTGTTTGCATATTTATTTTTATGTTTCGCTTTTATGCGTATTTACAGTCTGCCAGTTTTAAAGAATTTTGCTTAGCTTTAATTGATGAGAAAATATAAAATTGACGTTGACGCCATCCACACGTTTTATTAGCTCTTACCAATTATTATGATGGTGGTCAAGCGTGTCTGTTACAAATTAAATGGATAAACTCTGCTAATGTGTAAATGTGAGCAACAATTATTCTACAAACTTGAACAATCATTGATTTCCTCGCGAATGGTCACGAAACATTTTAAAATCTAGTTTTGACGCTTCAGATAAGCACCAATCCCATTGTATTTCACGTGCTTATGTGTTTCCACCTCCTATTCTCAACCTCACAGTACAGCGAAAAACTGAATGAAAATGATCATACCGCAATTCATATATTAATTATTCTAGACTTTTACAGAAAATTAGAAAAAACTCAAAGTAAAGAGCTTAAACTAAATAGACGAAGCATTAAACAACTTAAAATAATGGTATATTCTCTTCAAACAATTATGCTTCTTTTTCAATTTAGGCAATGGCAAAGAAGTCCTGCCAGACCATAACAAATTGGTGGCAGCAGAAGTAAGTACATATCAACAGTAAAATAGGTGGACTATCGCGTAGATTTTACCCATCAAGGGAATTTTTTGTCTCTTAAAGACAGATCGCGTGTGTCTAAATGGAATTTAATGTCAACGCTAAACATATGAGGTTCCACCTGAACTCAAAGATTGTCTAAAATGAATAATTTGATATATTAATTAAAATTATGCGCAATGAGGACCTCGTTAGCGAAGGGGATAATTTGCGAGACACTGAATCAAATACACTGGCCAGCAAATACAATTCGCCAACAAGACGGGGTTCTACCTTATTGGTTCACATCACCGCCTCTGCAGTTCTGGTAACCATTGCTGACGGTCCAATAACGACGATTACCGTCTATAGGTAATACAATTAAACAATCATTGAATGCGCGGGTGGTGGTAAGAATTCTTTAAATCAAATTTTCTAGCTTGAAGTAAACACCAATCCCATTGTATTTAACCAGTCGTCGAACAACATAGCGACTGACGTTAGTTTTGCTTTTTTGTTCGACGACTGGTTAAATACAATGGGATTGGTGTTTACTTCAAGTTCGAAAATTTGATTTAAAGAATTCTTACCACCACCCGCGCATTCAATTATTATTTAATTGTATTGAAGTAAACACCAATCCCATTGTATTTAATCAATCGTCGAACAACATAGCAAAACTAACGCCAGTCGCTATGTTGTTCGACGACTGGTTAAATACAATGGGATTGCTGTTTACTTCAAGCCCACCAATTTGATTTTAAAAATTCTGTCTAGTTGAAGAACTGTATTTTCTAGCTTATGCAATGTTTAGTTTGCATATAAATCAGAGAATTTGTAAAATGCCAGATGAATTTACTGTAACTTCAATCTGAAGTGGCGGTTGATCGTCGCTTAGCAATTTGACTTCAACCATGAATAGACCGCCGCCAGTCATCGCTGTGGTAATTGCGGCGGAGATGGCAATGGACGGAGATAAACTAGGATTAGACTCGCCGGTGCCGTTAGGCTGTAATGCTGAACGACTTCGTGAAGGCGACTGCTTTGCTGTATTTCTGCGTGATAAAAAGTTTGAGCTGCCATGCACTGATGACCCACCCCCAGTGAGAGATCGACGAGAGACGCTGAGCCATGCACTCGCCAAACTGTTTCCCAAGCCGTTGCTACTCTTCTGTTGTTGACCGTCTGCTACAGGTAAGTTTAAAGCAGCAATTAAATTGACTGTAGTTGTATTCAATACTGTTATCGTTACTTAACGGCAACCTCGAATTGTTAGGTGGTTTCAAATTTTTTTTATAAGTGAATTTGGGCTCAGAAAAAGGTATCCAGCTAATTTGCCAAATGTAAATAAATTACGCATGTTAAAATATGATCTCACCAAGTTCCAGGAATTTCTACATTATTTACCAAGGAGTGTCTGTTTTACGTCCAAAGATTTGCGACATTGTATACGTCAAATCCCAATAGGACGCTTTTAAGTCAATTTGACAGTACAGTAATGAAGCTGAATTATGTGTTACAGGCATGCTGAAAAGTTTTGGCAGTTTCTGAGATTTTGTATAGCCAAAATTTCGGGCATACTTATCTTAAACCCAGCATACTTTAATTGTCTTACAATTAATTTTCGTTTATGGTCATATTAAAATACCATGGAGGTTTCGTCAAATAGCCGTCAGTGTTTACCTTGTTTGCGTACACTAGCTGAAGCATAAGTATGGATAAATGTGACCGGAAAAACTACTATTGTGTCCATTTCTATTGGTTGGGCCATGCACTCGGAAATCGTCTGTATTTATTATCAGTGTATCGTCCAGACGAGACTTAATTATGCCTAATTCCGCAGTTAAATTATTCATTTTGGCAGTCAGTCCTGGAATCAACGTTTCTAACCAATCAGAAGCCATTTGTATAAGTACCACACATGCTTCAATTTTACTCATTTATATATAGTATTTTACTCGCATAACGAGCATCAATTTAATAAAACAAATGTTCAAATATTTATTAATTTATGTTCACTTAGGCTCGACGTCTGCTTTCATCATTTGGCTGACTGCTTCATCCTTATACGGGCGCTTCTGCGAGTATTTTCTGTTGAATTAATGCTCGCCCTAGATAAGACCCTTTATTCGTTCTTTGTCTTAATGGTGGCTCTTGCTACAACTACAACCTTCGAAAAAGAGTATAATGTGCACATAGTTGGCTGAGTTTCGCTGCTGTTGATCTCATTAATGTACAGATCATAAAATGCAAATTCTCTCCAAGCCCATGTTTTCCTCCATACTCGAAAAACCCAAATTAGTCAACAAAGCAGGTACGGAGATAAATCGAAGCCATGAACACTTGAATCAGAGCCAGTCAGCTCAACCTATACATCATGAGACCCGCCTATTGTATGCAAGGTGTTGTGTCCACCTCTATTGGTTGGGCCGTGCACGCGGATTCCCTAGGTATTTATTGTCAGTGTATCATCCAGACGAGACTTAATTATGCCTAATTATGCAGTCAAATTGTTCATTTCAGATATATTTTGATATGATATTTACCTAGTACGGGCGTTTCTGCGAGGACATTCTGTTGAATTAATGCCAGTCCTAGATAGGACCGTTTGTGCGTTCATAGTCTCAAATGTGGCTATTGCTACACAAGGCTTATATTAATTCATAACATTTATGACTATTTATTGCGTCAAATAGATACTGAGTAAAATAAATCTATTGAAAAATTAAATCAGGCCTTATACGGAAAACAACACGCCATGTAGGAAAGGGACACTGATGACTGTTCCCCGGAATAAGAATTCAAGTCGTGATTAGTTAATGTTGCACGCAATAGGTGGGTGTCGTGCCACGTAGGATAAAACTTATGGTCATCAACCAGTTACACGTTTGATCGATTCAAAGCCAAAAAAGGTTTGGGCCATTTTTCACGTAATCATGATTTAGTAAATGGAATTCGTTTGCAATCGTGCGAAAGTTTTAGACTATGCCAACAATTCATACATATTTTTAATTTGACCTCCACCCTATAATGTGAAGGCAACCTCAAATACGTCATTTCACATAGTGAGAAAAATCCAAATATTTTAACGCCTGTAAATAGCAAATCCAAATTCAGCCACTCTAGCCTCAATTAGTTTGATGGACATAGCAGTTATGAATAGATATGCACACACACGTGGCACGCAACTATTAAGTGAAAGGTCAGTCAGAGGTATACATAATAAGGTCAGTCGAACAACCGCATTTGCTTCATTAGGTACTTTTTTTCCTATTTGGTGAACTGTGGACAGACGAAGTCACCGCCAAGTTCAGCCGAAAGATCTACAGCGAACAAGACAACTGGAACACAGCCTTCGTTAGTCATAATACAGATCAGGCAATCTTTTCATCCTTTTCAGCAATATCTAAAAAAGAATTACCGTAGCCCTGCCGTCAATTTGTACTATAGGTTCACGCAAGTAAATATGCATCTCGTGAGGAAATTGTCAAATATTTTATTTTTGAAGTCATATTTGAAAAATGGTATTATTCACAAGTTTTCGATTTTGAATAAAATTACAAGTTAACTGACTATGGTGGGTCTCTTAGGTATGACCTTTGTGTAAATATTATTAAAACGTTGGTTAGTGATTTAGGTAAACGTAAAATTGTACTTATTAAGGAGAAAACTAAATTAAGAACGATGTTATCTTCTCTTTGTATATAGTTTTATAATGATGAAGCCCATTATAGGAAAATAAGAAAAGTCAAAATTAGACTTGTTATAAATCTGGCCGATTTGGGAGTTTATAGAAATTCCACGACAACTAACCTTTTAGTAAATTTATCAACACAAAATTATAAACTAAACCAAGTTGAACTGCTTTTCTGCAGTTTGAACATGTAAATTCCAAATGAAAGATCAGGTAGAAATGAGGTCATTACGGAGGCTGTTAAAGCAGCGCAAATTCTTTAAGATAAGGATAAGGTAAAATTTGAATTAGATGTTGCCTCGCTGGTTTTAACACGCCAAAATGACAATTTTTAACCAATATATATATATATATATATATATATATATATATATATATATATATATATAATTGAAGTTTTATGCCATTGTTTTGATTTTCAACTCATTTCTGTTAATACACCCCAAATTACTTTAATTAGTAAAGGAAATCATCTAAGAGACCGGTTTTGTATATATTAGGAACTATTAAAATTGTCTATACTCTTCTTGCGTACCGGAGCCATACCAGGGTATATATGCATTAGAATCTGCGAAAATATCCTCTGCACCACCCGCGCCGCAAAATAAATGGCATTTTGAGTACTATACCAAATAATATACATTTGTTAGACTTTCCCTCAGTTGGAACTCTATTTGGAATCTATTCAGACCAGGTTTTAGCTAATACGCCAAAACTGCCATTACAATAAAAGATAAATTATGTCACCTGGGGAAGTATATTTGCTAAAATTGGATGGCGAGATTTTGATTAATTGTATTTTGTCTATATATATATATATATATATATATATATATATATATATATAGATTTATTTATATAGAAAGGCAAAACAAACAGAAAATTCAAATGGTAAGAGTTTATGAAATATTGGAATGACCAATTATTTGTCGCATCCACTCCAGTTGCGGTTTAATGCCTGGACATGTATTTTCTGCTTTCATGAATCACTTATGGCAAATGCATTACTGTTATTGAATTTGGTAATTATCTTATCGTGTTAATTATCTTCGTGCAAGATTTCAATGAAGTATCGCGCTAATGGTTAACCAAGAGTCAAAAGACAACGTATATATTAAATCAAAAAGCGGTTTGATATATAAATTCCGCCCTAGGCAATTGATTGAGTTAATTATTATTTGGATAAATTAAAAGTACTGTAGCCATACGTGTGAATGACTAGAATAGGCAGCAGTTTACTTAAATATTTCATTTAAGGGGGACGTCATTTTCGCCCAATACAGAAAATGGTTGAAACAGCATAATTCGCTCATTTAATGTGGCTAAACTACTCCTATCATTTAAGGTAACACATTTGGTTTTAACAGCAATTAAAGAGACAAATCCGCTAATGTCGACAACAAATTCATCAACAAGCATATACACGTAATCTATTAACTTACTTAGGCCGGTCGACCAGGCGATTAATAAACGTAGTAAAAGCATATTTCAATTTAAAAGACTGCTAAATAAAATGGTGACACAACGCCTGAATTTGCGTAGCACATCACTGGATAAGTGTTGGACATACATTCATTTGTATGTGTTTGCACGCGTCCACTCATTGAAATAAAAATAACACATGTGATCTAATAACACATACTGACGATTCACTAGATAAGCGTACGCTATGCCTATGTGATTGTGTTCCCGTTTATTTTAAATTTGAGAAGCTATCAGTTGCTGCACGTGTACACTCATTCCGATGAAACTAAAGTGATAGATATCATTTCCTCTGCCCACATCATACCTATTTTACACGTAATTTCCAAAATGAAGTGTATATATATATATATTCTCTTTGAAATGTGAGTTTTATTGTAATTCATTGTACTCTCTTTTTCCCTTGTGCAATAAGAATTTACTGATATAAGAAACTTTTCCTTCACATAGTCTTCTCAAATATCTACTAAAGAACATATCTTTAAATATAAATTGGAAAGCAAAACAAGATAGAAATATGTGAACATAGAGAGAGTGTGGACAATACGGAAACCTATCAAATTGCGTGCGTCACATCCAGTTCAAGCTCAATGCTTGTACGTGCTTCTTCTGCTTATATAAATCCGGTTGCAATTTGTTTATCCATAAGGCTTCGTATGTGGCTAGCTCCCTTTTGTTTTTGCATTTAGTAATTACTTTGAATGCTACGTCTGGAGAACATACGTGCGATGCTTCGATGATGTGTTGCGCAATAGCAGACGTGTATTCACCATTTGATTTAAAACAGGTGTTCAAGTTGCAATGGTCTTTCATTCCAGTAATTAACAGTCTGGTCGATCGGCCTACGTGTTGATTCGACAACTTAGTATATATATATATATATATATATATATATATATATATATATATATATATATATATATATATATATATTGTTATGTTCATTTAGTAGATATTTGAGAAGACTATGCGAAAGAAACGTTTCTTATATCTGACTAAAATTTCCTTTTGTTTTTGCACACAGGAAGGTTACAATGAATTATATATATATATATATATATATATATATATATATATATATATATATACCTTTTCGTGTTATTTATTCATTTTATTATAACAAATTGTTAACAGGCACAGAAATGTTTTGATCGTTCAAGTAGAATCTAGACCGCCTGCGCGTGAAATTATGCAATACCATTACAGTAATGGGCATAAATTAGTTGATGAGCAGACTTGACAGTTGTCTATTAAAGAAGTTGAAAATAACTTTTAGAAAAGACCACAACAGAGGACTACTAACCCGGGGATTGTAGGCGTTTTGTGCCCTCAATTTTGCTGTTGACTTCAGCATCCAATTGAACAGTTGGCTGCCGACTCTCGCCCAAAGCCACCGACCTTGCTCTTACCAAACGTGTATCTCCTTTTGGTGTGCCTTGTTGCCTGTTTCTATCGATTGTGTTGTAACCGCTTGCTTGCTGCGATGATGAGTAAATAGTGCTATTGTTTGCGTTGTTCTCAGGCCCCGTGGTTTGTGCAATTGCGACTTTGCTGTTTGATTTCGCGTTATTTTTCACGTTAAAACTTCGACGAAGACGAGATTGTCGTGGACGTGAAATGAAGCCGATGTCGTGTTCAACAGCATCGTACAGGACACTTTTGGTCGGAGCATAATTTCCTGAGTGCTGCTGAAATATTATTAACATAATAATAATTATTATTATTTATATATTTATTTCAAATCGTTGGAAATTTAAAAAAAAATTTTGCATAGAATTCTCGAGTGAACACACACAAAAGTCATATGAATGGATATACATTATTTGGATAACACATGCAATAAGACAAAGGTTCACTAAAATATCTGACTAAATATACAAATTCATATATATTAGTTATCCGCAACAAACAGTATCTAACTGTTATATATTTAATTGAATGATGTCATAATTATCGCGAAATGTGATAACTGATATCGGTCAAGGCCAGATTGTATGGATTTACTCGAGTGACATGTGCTCAGAAATAGTTGTAATTCTCAATTTCGATGAACTTTAGCATAAATTGATATCCATCATGTTGGTGCCATGTACCGACTCGGAAACCACAGTGTTAGTACCATGTTCCTTTTCGGTACAATAATGTCGGTATCGGTTGCTGACACAATAGCCATAATGCTATTATCCTTTACAGACTCGGTATGTATTATATAGAGTGAGTAAGCGTTGAAGTCACATTGACGAGACTTTATATGATGTTAGCTTCACTTTTGTTTGTTTGCACATTCGTCTATGAGATTGTACCGTCCTATTATGTCACATTCCTCACCCAAATATATAGTGGTTAAAGGGCGTTATACCGGCTCCTACTGATGAGTCGCTAGTAAGCACGAAACGAATGTGCATGAGATTATACTTTCCGTTCATGCTGCCTTTGGTTTATCCTTCTGGTCACAACTGAACTAATTTGTTACTAGTTTCGCAAAACCTAATACATACTTGCATATATATTAGTTCTCCACAACAAACAGTATCTAACTGTTATATATATTCTTATAAATAGGAAAACACAAATAACAAAGTGGATAAAGGCCATTTATTTCGTGAATAAATGGCCTTTATCCACTTTGTTATTTGTGTTTTCCTATTTATAAGAATACTGTGGTAAATTAAAAAGGAATGGACATCATAAAGATTATCAAAGAGCGGGGTCAGGCCTTTTACCCGCAAGGAACTAAACACTTATATTGCAGCCAACTGTACATGTGCCAAACTTCTAGAAAGAATTAAGTTCTTCAAATCGTGTTTAGAATCAGATGTTGTGCCAAAACGATTCCTCAAGCAATGCAGAAGAAATAACCAAAAACCGACGAATAAACTTATAAGTCGCTTATTGCTCAACGGTATCGAGGACAACCAATCAAAACTGCAAGATGCTGAGAGCATCATTCAATCTCTGGGTTGTCAAATTGCAAGACTGAACGACGGCGAATACACCGCTTTCACAAAGAAGATAGAAACACTGATGAAAATAACAGCGGACAACGAAACCAAGGACCTCACGTGAGACCTGGACAAATTTCCTACGCAATCAAAATTTCCTACGAACCCAGACGCTTTTATTCACAATTATTCAAAAGTGATCTTGTCAAAACACCAGAAAGAATTACTCTCCTTAGGAGCAAAATTCTGCGTAGTCAAGAAAAACCTAAGTGAACGTGACATTATTGACATTCAGGCTGGAACGGAAAATTTCTACAATGACTTAACGAAAGACACCGCCCCACATGCATTCAATGGACAAGGACTGAAAGCTGAGATAGTAAGCGCACTAGAACAATACAAGAAGGAATTCAAAGGCAGCCAAATCATCACAAAACAGCACATAGACGAACTCAAAAAACTCCAATCAGACAAATCCATACGACTTGCCACACCCGACAAAGGATCAGGAATTGTTATACTTGAAGCCGACGCTTACAGGAAGGCCATGAACGATATAATAAATGACCAATCTAAATTTAAGCATGACATCAAACAGAAAGATGATTCAACGAACATCGAATCAAGAATTAATGCAATTCTGAAAAAGATGGAAAAACATGTTCTAACATCGATGGCTGACTCCGAGATTAGATCAAAACTCACAGAAGACATCCAAAAAGCAAAACCAGTCGGAACAAACACCGCAAGATTGTACGGCAAACCAAAAACTCATAAAGCCATGACAGCCTCAGGAGCTCCTTCGATGCGGCCCATTATGTCAATGATCAACGCTCCACAACATAAACCAGCCAAATTTCTCTGCAAACTACTTGAACCAATACGGAGCATCATAAACGCCAACACTATCAAGGACTCCTTCGAACTAGCAAATGAATTGAAGGGGAAGAACATCCTACAGAATAAAATGGTCTCGCTTGACGTCGCATCCTTATTTACAAACATACCACTGGATAAGACAACGGAGATCTTGTGTGACCTCATCAAAAATGAGTTTTTTGACTTCCCTATAGACACCAATGACATCAAAGACCTCATATTAGCATGTACTAAAAACGTGCAATTTACATTCGAAGGGATATACTACCGTCAGATCAATGGTGTAGCTATGGGAAGTTGCATCGCACCCCTCCTGGCAGATGTATACATGTATCACCTGGAAAAAACGAGCCTAAAAGGTATAATTGACCAGTGCGCACTCTACAAAAGGTATGTAGATGATATCTTGTTGTTCATCTCAGAAGCAGCAGACCCTTCCGAAATCCTCAAACAAGCAAATGGAGTCGATCCAGACATCAAATTCACTCTCGAGGTAGAGAAAGACGACAGTTTTCCCTTCCTTGACATCAAAATCACTCGAGAAGCAAACGGAGATTTGACACTGGCCATACATAGAAAATCCACTTTCACCGGACAATACATTCACTACAACAGTAGTGTGCCAAAATCCCACAAAAGAAACTTAGTAAACAACCTAGCAAACAGAATCAGGAAGATCTGCTCTGAACACAAGATTGAGGAAGAACTGGGCTACCTCAGGAAAATTTTGCTAATGAACAACTACCCAGAGCGTTTCATTGATGTCAACATCAGACCACGGCAGATTCGCACTAGAGAGGATACCGGCAAGCAGGTTTTCCTAAACTTACCATTTAGAGGCGACGTACCAGCCTCAATAATTGCACGGCGGCTGAATAGAATAACTAAGGACAACTTTCCCAGTGTTAAAGTTAATATGACATTTAGTACACAGAGAATCATGAGGTTGGATGCCAAAGATCAATTGCCAATTCTCTCCAAATCATTCATAGTCTACAAATTCTCATGTATGTGCGGTAGCACATATATCGGACGTACGAAGAAGCAATTGATAAGCAGAATCCAGCAACATTTGCCACAGAAATTGATTAACAAAGGCTTGCCACCGTCAGGAAAATCAGCTATTTCCGATCATATATTGGCAACGGGGCACCCTGTCAATTCGACCAATTTCACAATTCTACATAAAGCAAAATCAGAAAAATTATTATTTATCTACGAAGCACTTTACATAAAACAACAAGCACCTGACCTTAATATTCAAAAGTTTCATCAACATGATATCCTTATCGACTGGCCAAGAATAACAAAATTCAACAACAATCTACTAGTATCCAGCCGAGAACAAACAGGCCCTCGACTAGAATCAACAAACGTACAATCGGATTGGCAACAAACTGAAGTGGAAATAACAGAGGCGCATACGATGACAGAAGTCTCCAAACAATGTAAGCATTTAACACTGCAATCAACACTGGCGTTGTTACCACGTGAAAACTTTGCGCAACGAGGTGAAACGATCAACTATACTGGGAAAAATAGCACTTGTATATGTAACAGTGAACAATGCGCACAAATGGTTAATTCTCAAGCTATCAAAACAATAATGACAAGATATCAGACATCACTTCGCAATACTGCGAGAATGACCTTTACATGCAAACACGCATACACACAAACACAAACGCATACACACTCACCAACTAGTCAAAACAAGAAACAGCAGTAAAAACGAGTCAGATTTGTTACCACTAGCATAATCAAATGAAAACCCAAAATGTATAAATATGTATGATTGTATAAGAGAGGATTAGTATTCACGAAATAAATGGCCTTTATCCACTTTGTTATTTGTGTTTTCCTATTTATAAGAATATATATATATATATATATATGTTTGTGTGTGTGTGTGTGTGTGTGTGTAGATTGAATTGTGTAGAGAGGGGCATTCATGTGCGCTAGACATATACGTATATTGAGTTTAGTTTCTGAGACAAATTCTATGTTTAAAACCAGTGGTGAGTCAAAAAAAATAAAATATAAATAGAACGGTTTCGGAACGAGGTTACCGCATTTGCTTAAATCTCCTAATGTGAGTATTGTGCTGTGTATATATATGGCAATTGGGCCTGAAGATGGAACGGCGATTTGTGTTCCGAAACGTCGCCAGTAAACAAAGATATCATAGAACCGCATTTCCATTGGGACGAATACAAACTCAGCCCGATCGAAGACAAAACAAAATTGGAAATTGTGATCAATTGGATCTTTGTGAAATTGTCCGTGCAAAGCTATTACCCGCGTACGAAAAACGCGGCATTGGAGAATATGAAGCTGGCACTCCACAATCAAATTTCAAAAAGTTCACATTAAGTACGAGTGATAAACTTTAACTTAAACTAACCCAACACCTTTATCTGGAACAAATAGAACCACGTGCAAAACTTTTCCACTATCGGATATTTATTTCATTACTCCCACCCGTAGTAATATGTACCGATGTTGCGTCTCTAATAAGAAACATTTTATGAATAAATTTATGTCATAAAATTTTACGAAGTTTCATAATGCCTAGAAGACATATCACCGATATATTTAAAAATATACCTATCAGTTATTATTTATTAACCAATCTTTGATTGCCTAGGTGGTGATAACAAATCTATAAATCAATTTTGCGAACTTGACATGAACACAAATCCTGTCGTATTTAAACAAGCATTGATTGCGCGGATGGTGGTAATTTTATTTAATCAGACGTCGAACAAAATTTGCAAAACTAACGCCAGTCGTAAGCACTGACGCGCTTCCATGATCATCATCAGAGTACGACGGCAAACTGACTAGCGAGGATCAAACCGCATTGCATATATATGAAAAGTTAAATTAAATAAGCTGCTTTCACCTCCAGTAGTCTTGCACACATTGTACTCGACTGGAAATGTCGGCTGCACCATTTTTATGCAGTCAAGAAAATTTACTGTTTGCAGCTTTCGACGCAGATATATATATATATATATATATATATATATATATAAATAAAACTAGGCCTACAATTAAGCAAGCATTGATTATGCGGATGTCGTATTTAACCAGTCGAAATTTTCCGGTGTACACTGATGGTGTTCGTGGAAGGTTAAAACGCGTCAGTAAGTGTGATTGGGGGTAGGTTTGCTACCTTTTTCTACTGGTTAGATACAATGGGATTGGAATTCATTTCAAGCTCTCAAAACTTTTTAAAAAAGAATTATAAAACAATAAATAATCTAATTTATCTATTAGGTTAGGCACAATGTTTAAAAATCCAGATTAAGTTGCTTTCTTATAAATAGCTATTAATTGTTGTGAATGTTTAACGACACGATTACAATCATTCAAATATTGACGTCTATGATTGGCACCAGATTAAGCAAATGAAAGCCAGGCTGATTTTCAATTTTATTTTTATCAAGTGCAGCAGCCGAAATGTTTTCTGTATTGTCAATTTCACAAAGACGTGTGGCTGTGCTTGGGTTTGTGCATGTGTGTATATAACAAATTGATGCTTCAGATCTGGTTAGTCTTCTATTAAATAGATGGAATTTTGAGCAGGCCGTCGTTTATCTGGCTATTGTATGCACAAATGTATTGTTCACTGCCATGTTAAACTATCATGTGGTCTGTCTTGTCGGCCTGGTAACAAATTTCGTTAAATTTTTCCTAAAATTAGATATATTTTTTGAGGCAATAGACACTTTAAATATATAACGATATTTGTAATTTGTATTAAGAAATCCATTTTCTTATGAAGAACACTCGCGTTGAGTCCTTGGGAAATGAAAAAAAGTTTATTAACCGTATTGTGTACACCTGTTAAAATATACTGTGTATTTCTCAATTTAAATTACAAATGCATAAAAAACACTGATGTAAAAAATATTGTCAGAATAATTAAAACTCTGTATACAGCGGCAAATGCAAATCACTAAGTTGACAGGTTACGTCCTTATTGAGCACTCATAAAAAAAATTACCGGAATTGCAGAACTACATGTCAATATTACTTTATTGATCATCCTTTCCTTCCTTTTGAGTTTATTTTACAACGCGTTTAATCTAATGCTGTAACTCAGCACTCACAGCTTGTCAGTTTAGACGATACACATTAACAGCTGATGAAGAGTTATTGGACTCAAGTATTATTCCACGACTTTATTTTTTAATTCTTTAATAATAAACTAAACATTGTATAAAATTAGCAAATGCAACTCAAATAAATCTTATTCATCCATATTTGTCTATCATTATGTACTAAAAACGAGGTGCATTGATCAAAAGTCAAACCGGAGCACATTTGCTGCAAAATCTTACAACTCATGCACTGCGCCACACAAGTCGCATACTTTGTGCAACTTCCAGTTGGCTGCTAACTTAAATTTTTGGTCATTCTTTTCTTCATCACGTGGAATCCATTTGACAATACTGTAAAACCTAAGTTGCAAACGACTCCGCGGAATAGTAGTTATGGAACACAAGCAATGTCATCTAGAGAATTTACAATGGATTGAAGCAATATGGTAAGATTTTATTGTATACAATATAATTTTAAACTAATTATTACAGAAGTTAGCAAATGGAATTCATCATGTAACCCGGTTTCATCATCACGGGGCACACATCAATTACTGCAGCAACCGTAAATTGAATCGGAGCACATTTGTTTTGGAGACTTGCGCTGACAAAGCCGTGCACAACATACTATTTTCAATTATTTAGCAACCATTTTTTGGTCCTTCTTTACTTCAACTGGAATCTATTTAACATCGCTTACAATCCAAATTCTAGCCGACCACCCGGATGTGTAAGTTGACGAACAAGCACCCTGCCAACTTTGTTATTGTTATTCAATTCAATTTTAAAGTCATGCTTTTATTTTATTGCGATATAAACACAAAGTGAGCATTGCATAATTTGGAGAAAATTTTCCATAAAGTAAATTATTTAGTCCTTAGTTTTCTTTCGTCAAATATTTACCATAATTGCCAAACTGAACTCAACCGGAGCACATCTGCTTCTGTGTATTGCAGCTAATCCGCTGCGAACTCCAAACCAGGCACACTTTGCAATTTTCAATTATATGCTATCTTACTTTTGTCAGTTTTCCATTCAGTTTTTGCTGATTTAGCGTTGCTTCTGACCCAAAGCTGGTACTGATTACTTGGAATAGATATACACTCTAGCTTATAACTTTCCTGGTTTTGGAATATATATATATATATATATATATATATATATATAAATATTTATTTTATTTATATATATATAGTGTAGTATGTTATTATATATATGTAACTTTTTGTTACCTTAACATACACACAGCTGACACTGGTTTCAGATTAGAAGATTTTTTCTTGTACTGCCATGTTTTCTTAATATGTGTTTTTCTACACCAAATATTTTTTTATTTAGTTCACTGCGTTTACAACAATCTTGAGATTGAAAACGCTGCATGTATGCATTAACATGAATGCTTCCCGAGATTCTGCATGTTTTATTTATCAAAAACCAGCTAAATTCCATGTTATTGTAGAAAAACTGGCCCATGTTAATTTCAATTTTCCGACAAAAAATGCCCAGTCTTCATTTACCTTCACAGAATTATAATTGGCCTAAGTAGTGCTTTAAACAGAAGCAGCAATTTTTCGCCCATAAAAATTGACTCGTATTACTAAATATTGCAATAAATTTCGGCCAAAATTTACATTTTTGAACAAAATACATGCACTTGAATTTGACAACAAATTGTCTTTCATTCTTCCACCTTTCATACAGTTAAAACCTCAGTGGATTACACGTTTATTAATAAATAATTAGTATAGTTCGACATTTGACGTAAGGTACATTTGAACCTATATTGCATATGTGAAATAAGCACAAATACCTTCTAAGCTTACGAATTTTGTGTATAAAATAAAAAACGGCACTGTTACAAATGGACCATTCGTCATCTAAGGTAAAACTAAATAAGAATTCCAATTTATCAAATGAGTGCAAACTAGATAAGAATAACATCCATTACTGCGCGAGCTAATGATTCATTGTGTAAACGAGATTTGAGAGTTGGCATCTAAGACAGAAATGTTTGGCACAAAAATTTCTTTGTTTTTCATTCCTGTTTATTTATTAACGTCTGATTTCTTATTTCGTTGAAATTCATATAAGGTGTATTTAAGAAATAGTCAACAAAAGAATGACTATTCAAATACGTTAATAATACTGAAAATATTAATTTATATTAATTGATAACATATAAATTAATATTCATCAACGGATGTGCACACTTGGGTATTAGTTATAGTGATCATAATAGCAAATAACTGGTATAGAATAAGCTTGAAATACCAAATTGAGAATGAAAAAATTTTGGAAAACATGACGTATGCCTTCCATTTTTACATCATTATTATGAACTGTTTTTGCATAACAAACGTATTAATAAAATTGTCTAGAAGTCTGGAAAATTTTGACAGTTGTATTACCCAGCAGTATGCATGAAAAATGCATCAAAGGAAATAAATTTTGACCGCTGTATGCGGTATATAGTTCTGGTTTCATATTAAATCGTGATAATAAAAACCCGTTTAACCAGTATATATTCTTTAATATTAATAATTTCACATATTTTGTTAAACCAACTAGTCCAGCTTAATTAGGTTTAATGTTTATAGTTATCATAATTTAAAAAAACGGGATTTAAATGTGACTGAAAAAATTTATATTTTCTCAGAAAGAAAGAAATGACGAAATTATAAATAATTATTTTATTTAAAGAATAATTTTTCGTCCTGTAGGACTTCTAATGAGAAATGGACACACTGATAGTGTATCGAAATATACAGGGTGACCAAATATCGAGACATGTAGGAAAGTCCAAAGAGACAACACATTTACAAGTTGAACTTAACAAAATACTTTCATAAAACTTAACTTCAAAATTTGAATTTGTGACATTTGTATATTGGCAAGTAACACGGTAGAGACACAAAGTTTTAACGACCAAGAAATTAACTCATTATGCTGGTAAAGATAAGTGGAGTAATATATTGCCTACTTATTCTAAGAATCAGAATAATTGCATTATAATATATCTTTGAAAGCCAGACAGACGATAAATACGATACTGATCTGGACACCAAGCCCATTACGTATATACACATTTCAGAATAAACTAAGTATTGTATAACTTAGAGAAATGCAATTCATCCAGTAGACCAGTTTCGTCCTTATTGAGATATTTCACGAACTGTACATAATTTTCCGCGGATAGGGCTCGAACCTGGGAACATATATTTCGGTACCTTTTTCTCTAACCATTTAGTCACTCTGCCGTACTCTATACACATTTTTTTGTTATTTACTGAATCATGTTTTTGGTTAGCATTTTCTTTAGTTTGAGGCTATATCGCATATACACCGACAAATAAATCTATATAGTCGGATTACTTTTTATATCAAGATTGCAACTTTGATTTAAATAATTTTTATCACCACCCGCGCAAATAATTCAATTAAATACCAATTAACCAGATGATGTGGTGTCTCTACAATAATGAGAGATTGCGGGTGGCTATTTGGAACTTTAGGTCAAAAAATATGTTATTTATGCTCCACCTAAAGGGTAAACTAAACAGGAAACATTATTTAGTATAGAAATGAAAATTGTTTGTAGCGTGCGACAGAGGGTCTCAGTAGTTAGAGCCACAGGTTGCCATGCCGTCCTATCCAGGTACAAGCCCTGTCCGTGGCAAATTAGGTAAAGTACGTGAAAAGTTTCCATTAAATACGAAACCGGTCACCTGGATGAATTTCTTTTTCAACATTATACAATGTTTTATTCATTCTGACAAATTTATCAATAGAATGAGATTGTTGTGAATATCAAAGTTGCAATCTTGAGTTTAAAAATGTTAGGTAAATTTGCCTACAATAGACTATTGCAGCAATTTAGGCACAAAGAGAGTTTATATAGCCGATTATTTACTGAATGAATTTGGCTGTTATTCCTAAAACTGCAACTTAAATAGGTTATAGTTAATTTGTATGTTCATCCCTTAGGCTACATTTTCTTATTGTCTGTGTAGCTCATCTGTTCTTTGCGGAGTTAACAATGAAGCTTTAATTAATAATATACCAGACCTCAGTCAATATATTTTGACGATCTCTACTTTAAGATCTAGTGCCCGAATATTATCGTTTTTTATATCTTCCCAATACAATATCATCTACCATAGTTCATCTTATATTTTAAATCCGGCATTAGACCTGAAGTACGTACTTTGTAAATTGAGAACAGCTGTTCGAATTTCGCAGGAGACGGACCAATGTTATTGTAATTAATGGAATGTAATCCACGTTGAAACATTTATACTTAAATACAATTTTTTGTTCTTTTGAAATGAGAGCTTTAATAAAATTCATTGTACCCTTCCTGTGTGCAAAAAAAAGAAATTTTATCAGATAAAAGAATATTTTCTTTCGCATAGTCTCCTCAAATATCTACTAATGAACATATCTTAATATATAAATTGGAAAGCAAAACAAGATAGAAATATGTGAACAAAGAGAGAGTGTGAAAAATAGAAACAAATCAAATTGCGTGCGTCACATCCAGTTCAAACTCAATGCTTGTACGTGCTTCTTCTGCTTACATAAATCCGGCTGCAATTTGTTTATCCATAAGGCTTCGTATGTGGCTAGCTCCCTTTTGTTTTTGCATTTAGTAATTACTTTGAATGCTACGTCTGGAGAACATACGTGCGATGTTTCGATGATATGTTGCGCAATAGCAGACGTGTATTCACCATCTGATTTAAAACAGGCGTTTAAGTTGCAATGTTCTCTCATTCGAGTAATTAACCGTCTGGTCGATCGGACTACGTAAGTTGATCGACAACTTACGCATGTATATTGGTAAATAATATTTGATATCGACATTAACGGCTGTTTCTCTTTGATTGCTGGTAAAGGCAAGTGTGTTACCATAAATAACACTCGTAGTTTGGCTGCATTAAATGTGCGTGTTAATGCTGCTTCAACTTTCTTTTGTGCCATTCGGGAAACTGCATCCCCCTTAAATGGGATGTTTAGGTAGACGGTTTTCTTTTCTGGCCCATAGTACGTCTGTTTCTGGTTAACTCCCTTTTTAATAATTGATTCAATTAATTGTCTGGGATAGCCATTAGACATTAAATCGTTAATTGCTTTATTATATTCATATTCTTTAGAATCTTGACTAACCAACCTGTCAATTCTTGAAAAGCAACCACGAGCTGTTGGTAATTTATATTGAAATGGCACAAAACTGCTGTAATGCAAATACTGTGCAGACCATGTTGGTTTATGGTAAATTGTTCTGTTTAATTTACCATTAAATACTGTTTGTTGCGAAGAACTAATATATAGGCAAGTATGTATTAGGTTTGCGAACCTAGTAACAAATTAGTTCAGTTGTGACCAGAAGGATAAACCAAAGGCAGCATGAACGGAAAGTATAATCTCATGCACATTCGTTTCGTGCTTACTGGCGACTCATCAGTAGGAGCCGGTATTACGCCCTTTAACCACTATATATTTGGTCAAAGAATGTGGAATAATAGGACGGTACAATCTCCTAGACGAATGTGTAAACCTGCAATAGTGAAGATAACATCATCTAAAATCAACGACAATGCGACTTCAACGCTAACTCACACTATATAATGAACATACCGAGTCTGTAAAGGATACTAACACTATGGCTATTGTGTTAGTAACCGATACCAACATTATTGTACCGAAAAGGTACATGACACTAAGACTATGGTTACCGAGTCGGAACATGATACCAACCTGATGGATATATTAATTTATGCTATAGTTCACCGAAATTGAGAATTACAACAATTTCTGAACACACGTTACTCCAGTAAATCCATACACTCTGGCGTTGATCGATATCAGTTATCACATTTCGCGATAAGCATGACATCATTCAATTCAATATACTACAGTTAAATCTGTTTGTTGCTAAGAACTAATATATATGCAAGGATGTATTAGGTGTTGCGAACCTTTGTAACAAATTAGTTCAGTTGTGACCAGAAGGATAAACCAAAGGCAGCATGAACGGAAAGTATAATCTCATGCACATTCGTTTCGTGCTTACTGGCGACTCATCAGTAGGAGCCGGTATTACGCCCTTTAACCACTATATATTTGGTCAAAGAATGTGGAATAATAGGACGGTACAATCTCCTAGACGAATGTGTAAACCTGCAATAGTGAAGCTAACATCATCTAAAGTCAACGACAATGCGACTTCAACGCTAACTCACACTATATAATATATATACCGAGTCTGTAAAGGATACTAACACTATGGCTATTGTGTTAGTAACTGATACCATTTTTTGAAATCGATGAGTACCGGATACTAACACTATGGTTTCCGAGTCGGTACATGATACCAACCTGATGGATATAAATTTATGCTAAAGTTCACCCAAATTGAGAATTACAACAATTTCCGAACACCTGTTACTCCAGTTAAACCATACACTCTGGCATTCATCGATATCAGTTATCACATTTCGCGGTAAGCATGACATCATTCAATTCAATATATTACAGTTAAATACTGTTTGTTGCGAAGAACTAATATATATGCAAGTATGTATTAGGTGTTGCGAACCTAGTAACAAATTAGTTCAGTTGTGACCAGAAGGATAAACCAAAGGCAGCATGAACGGAAAGTATAATCTCATGCACATTCGTTTCGTGCTTACTGGCGACTCATCAGTAGGAGCCGGTATTACGCCCTTTAACCACTATATATTTGGTAGAAGAATGTGGAATAATAGGACGGTACAATCTCCTAGACGAATGTGTAAACCTGCAATAGTGAAGCTAACATAATCTGAAGTCAACGACAATACGACTTCAATGCTAACTCACACTATATAATGTATATACCGAGTCTGTAAAGGATACTAACACTATGGCTATTGTGTTAGTAACTGATACCTTTTTTGAAATCGATGAGTACTGGATACTAACACTATGGTTTCCGAGTCGGTACATGATACCAACCTGATGGATATATAATTTATGCTAAAGTTCACCCAAATTGAGAATTACAACAATTTCCGAACACCTGTTACTCCAGTTAAACCATACACTCTGGCCTTCATCGATATCAGTTATCACATTTCGCGATAAGCATGACATCATTCAATTCAATATATTACAGTTAAATACTGTTTGTTGCGAAGAACTAATATATATGCAAGGATGTATTAGGTTTTGCGAACCTAGTAACAAATTAGTTCAGTTGTGACCAGAAGGATAAACCAAAGGCAGCATGAACGGAAAGTATAATCTCATGCACATTCGTTTCGTGCTTACTGGCGACTCATCAGTAGGAGCCGGTATTACGCCCTTTAACCACTATATATTTGGTCAGAAGAATGTGGAATAATAGGACGGTACAATCTCCTAGACGAATGTGTAAACCTGTAATAGTGAAGCTAACATCATCTGAAGTCAACGACAATGCGACTTCAATGCTAACTCACACTATATAATATATATACCGAGTCTGTAAAGGATACTAACACTATGGCTATTGTGTTAGTAACCGATACCAACATTATTGTACTCGATGAGTACATGATACTAACACTATGGTTTCCGAGTCGGTACATGATACCAACCTGATGGATATAAATTTATGCTAAAGTTCACCGAAATTGAGAATTACAACAATTTCTGAACACCTGTTACTCCAGTAAATCCATACACTCTGGCCTTGATCGATATCAGTTATCACATTTCGCGGTAAGCATGACATCATTCAATTCAATATATTACAGTTAAACACTGTTTGTTGCGAAGAACTAATATATATGCAAGTATGTATTAGGTTTTGCGAACCTAGTAACAAATTAGTTCAGTTGTGACCAGAAGGATAAACCAAAGGCAGCATGAACGGAAAGTATAATCTCATGCACATTCGTTTCGTGCTTACTGGCGACTCATCAGTAGAAGCCGGTATTACGCCCTTTAACCACTATATATTTGGTCGAAGAATGTGGAATAATAGGACGGTACAATCTCCTAGACGAATGTGTAAACCTGCAATAGTGAAGCTAACATCATCTAAAGTCAACGACAATGCGACTTCAACGCTAACTCACACTATATAATATATATACCGAGTCTGTAAAGGATACTAACACTATGGCTATTGTGTTAGTAACCGATACCAACATTATTGTACCGAAAAGGTACATGATACTAACACTATGGTTTCCGAGTCGGTACATGATACCAACCTGATGGATATCAATTTATGCTATAGTTCACCGAAATTGAGAATTACAACAATTTCTGAACACATGTTACTCCAGTAAATCCATACACTCTGGCGTTGATCGATATCAGTTATCACATTTCGCGGTAAGCATGACATCATTCAATTCAATATATTACAGTTAAATACTGTTTGTTGCGAAGAACTAATATATATGCAAGTATGTATTAGGTTTTGCGAACCTAGTAACAAATTAGTTCAGTTGTGACCAGAAGGATAAACCAAAGGCAGCATGAACGGAAAGTATAATCTCATGCACATTCGTTTCGTGCTTACTGGCGACTCATCAGTAGGAGCCGGTATTACGCCCTTTAACCACTATATATTTGGTCGAAGAATGTGGAATAATAGGACGGTACAATCTCCTAGACGAATGTGTAAACCTGCAATAGTGAAGCTAACATCATCTAAAGTCAACGACAATGCGACTTCAACGCTAACTCACACTATATAATATATATACCGAGTCTGTAAAGGATACTAACACTATGGCTATTGTGTTAGTAACCGATACCAACATTATTGAACTCGAAGAGTACAGGATACTAACACTATGGTTTCCGAGTCGGTACATGATACCAACCTGATGGATATAAATTTATGCTATAAGTTCACCCAAATTGAGAATTACAACAATTTCCGAACACCTGTTACTCCAGTAAATCCATACACTCTGGCCTTTATCGATATCAGTTATCACATTTCGCGGTAAGCATGACATCATTCAATTCAATATATTACAGTTAAATACTGTTTATTGCGAAGAACTAATATATATGCAAGTATGTATTAGGTTTTGCGAACCTAGTAACAAATTAGTTCAGTTGTGACCAGAAGGATAAACCAAAGGCAGCATGAACGGAAAGTATAATCTCATGCACATTCGTTTCGTGCTTACTGGCGACTCATCAGTAGGAGCCGCTATTACGCCCTTTAACCACTATATATTTGGTCAAAGAATGTGGAATAATAGGACGGTACAATCTCCTAGACGAATGTGTAAACCTGCAATAGTGAAGCTAACATCATCTAAAGTCAACGACAGTGCGACTTCAACGCTAACTCACACTATATAATATATATACCGAGTCTGTAAAGGATACTAACACTATGGCTATTGTGTTAGTAACCGATACCAACATTATTGTACCGAAAAGGTACATGATACTAACACTATGGTTACCGAGTCGGTACATGATACCAACCTGATAGATATATTAATTTATGCTATAATTCACCGAAATTGAGAATTACAACAATTTCTGAACACATGTTACTCCAGGAAATCCATACACTCTGGCGTTTATCGATATCAGTTATCACATTTCGCGGTAAGCATGACATCATTCAATTCAATATATTACAGTTAAATACTGTTTATTGCGAAGAACTAATATATATGCAAGTATGTATTAGGTTTTGCGAACCTAGTAACAAATTAGTTCAGTTGTGACCAGAAGGTTAAACCAAAGGCAGCATGAACGGAAAGTATAATCTCATGCACATTCCTTTCGTGCTTACTGGCGACTCATCAGTAGGAGCCGGTATTACGCCCTTTAACCACTATATATTTGGTCAAAGAATGTGGAATAATAGGACGGTACAATCTCCTAGACGAATGTGTAAACCTGCAATAGTGAAGCTAACATCATCTAAAATCAACGACAATGCGACTTCAACGCTAACTCACACTATATAATATATATACCGAGTCTGTAAAGGATACTAACACTATGGCTATTGTGTTAGTAACCGACACCAACATTATTGTACCGAAAAGTTACATGATACTAACACTATGGTTACCGAGTCGTTACATGATACCAACTTGATGGATATATTAATTTATGCTATAGTTCACCGAAATTGAGAATTACAACAATTTCTGAACACATGTTACTCCAGTAAATACATACACTCTGGCATTGATCGATATCAGTTATCACATTTCGCGGTAAGCATGAAATCATTCAATTCAATATATTACAGTTAAACACTGTTTATTGCGAAGAACTAATATATATGCAAATATGTATTAGGTGTTGCGAACCTTTGTAACAAATTAGTTCACTTGTGACCAGAAGGATAAACCAAAGGCAGCATGAACGGAAAGTATAATCTCATGCACATTCGTTTCGTGCTTACTGGCGACTCATCAGTAGGAGCCGGTATTACGCCCTTTAACCACTATATATTTGGTAGAAGAATGTGGAATAATAGAACGGTACAATCTCCTAGACGAATGTGTAAACCTGTAATAGTGAAGCTAACATCATCTAAAGTCAACGACAATGCGACTTCAATGCTAACTCACACTATATAATATATATACCGAGTCTGTAAATGATACTAACACTATGGCTATTGTGTTAGTAACTGATACCAACATTATTGTACCGAAAAGGTACATGGTACTAACACTATGGTTACCGAGTCGGTACATGATACCAACCTGATGGATATATTAATTTATGCTCTAAGTTCACCGAAATTGAGAATTACAACAATTTCTGAACACATGTTACTCCAGTAAATCCATACACTCTGGCCTTGATCGATATCAGTTATCACATTTCGCGGTAAGCATGACATCATTCAATTCAATATATTACAGTTAAATACTGTTTGTTGCGAAGAACTAATATATATGCAAGTATTTATTAGGTTTTGCGAACCTAGTAACAAATTAGTTCAGTTGTGACCAGAAGGATAAACCAAAGGCAGCATGAACGGAAAGTATAATCTCATGCACATTCGTTTCGTGCTTACTGGCGACTCATCAGTAGGAGCCGGTATTACGCCCTTTAACCACTATATATTTGGTCAAAAATGTGGAATAATAGTACGGTACAATCTCCTGGTTACCCAAAATCAACATCGTATTTATTAGAAGGATATATTTTGTGTGATTTAATACCGACCGATCTTGATAAGCGTATGCTTAACTTATCAAAAGTGCCAATCGATCAGCTAACAATGGAGGCACTATCGATGGGCCGAAATTATGTAATACATCCGTCTAATAAATGCGATGTTGATTTTGAGGCAGCATTTGAATTGATATTTGAACAAACAGCTGACTTGGAGCCTACCAGTATTGATTATAAAAATTGGTTCAAGGCTACACTGGTTGATCAGGCTTCACATCTGAAATCGTCTAAATGCGCAGAGCAGCATGCATTGCCAAAGCAGTATTTCAATGCGCTTAGAAATATGAGCAGAAATGCAGACATCAAAATACTACGCGCTGATAAAGGAAAGAACGTAGTTATAATGAACAAATCTGACTACAAAAGATGGAAAACGTGTTAAAGGACAATACAGAATTCACACGTCTAGACGATAAATCAGATGAAATAGACAAGGTGGAGCGGAAAGTAACAAATGAAATTAAGATTTTGACAGATGCCGTTTTTATTGATGAGGCCACTGCACAGAAGCTCAATCCAGTTGGATCATCTACACCAATAATGTACGGATTACCAAAAACACACAAAAGAGGTTGTCCTATGAGGCCAATTTTATCAATGGTAAATTCTCCGTTTCATGCACTAGCTAAATGGCTAGTTCGTTTACTTGAACCATTACGTAAACTACTAGGTAATCATTCGGTTGCCGATTCGTTTGAGTTTGTAAACAAAATTCAAGATATAAATGTTAAAAACAAGATTATGGTATCTTTTGATGTTACGTCTTTGTTTACAAATGTTCCAATTGATGAAGCCATTGACATTATAGTCAAAGCGGTAGAACACGATATATTACCATCGCCGGTGCCAGGTCACACTCTAAGCAAGCTTATCTTATTATGCACGAAAGACGTACGATTTCGTTTTAATGGAAGTATCTACAAACAGACTGATGGTGTCGCAATGGGAAGCCCCTTATCTCCAGTGTTGGCTGTGATTTTTCTAGGGCACCTAGAAAAAACATCATTAAAGAGTGACATAAGTAAATGTGCTCAATATATACGGTACGTGGATGATATATTTCTTGTACTTAAGAACAGGTCGCAATCGCGAACATTGCTTCAATGTTTCAACAAATCACATAAGAATATCGGCTTCACGTCAGAGCACGGGAAAGATGACTGTCTGCCTTTCCTAGATGTACTATTAAAGAAAGAAACTAATGGTAAATTAAACAGAACAATTTACCATAAACCAACATGGTCTGCACAGTATTTGCATTACAGCAGTTTTGTGCCATTTCAATATAAATTATCAACAGTTCGTGGTTGCTTTTCAAGAATTGACAGGTTGGTTAGTCAAGATTCTAAAGACAATGAATATAATAAATCAATTAACGATTTAATGTCTAATGGCTATCCCAGACAATTAATTGAATCAATTATTAAAAGGGGAGTTAACCAGAAACAGACGTACTATGGGCCAGAAAAGAAAACCGTCTACCTAAACATCCCATTTAAGGGGGATGCAGTTTCCCGAATGGCACAAAAGAAAGTTGAAGCAGCATTAACACGCACATTTAATGCAGCCGAACTACGAGTGTTATTTAGGGTAACACACTTGCCTTTACCAGCAATCAAAGAGAAACAGCCGTTAATGTCGATATCAAATATTATTTACCAATAAACATGCGCAAGTTGTCGATCAACTTACGTAGGCCGATCGACCAGACGGTTAATTACTCGAATGAGAGAACATTGCAACTTAAACGCCTGTTTTAAATCAAATGAAGAATACACGTCTGCTATTGCGCAACATATCATCGAAACATCGTACGTATGTTCTCCATACGTAGCATTCAAGGTAATTACTAAATGCAAAAACAAAAGGGAGCTAGCCACATATCAAGCCTTATGGATAAACAAATTGCAGCCGGATTTATGCAAGCAGAAGTATCATGTTCAGGCATTGAGCTTGAACTGGATGTGACGCACGCAATTTGATTGGTTTCTATTTTTCACCCTCGCTTTGTTCACATATTTCTATCTTGTTTTGCTTTCCAATTTATATATTAAGATATGTTCATTAGTAGATATTTGAGAAGACCATGCGAAAGAAAATTTTCTTATATCTGATAAAATTTCTTTTTGTTTTTGCACACAGGAAGGGTACAATTATTTGTTTTTCAATAAAATTAAGTTCAATTTAAAAAAACAGAATTTTCATCGTGTGAAATTATTTGAGTATGCGATTATCTAATAGCAGTCAATCACGTTCATTGAGCACATTTATTTTAAACATGCGAAACAATGCATTTATTTCGTCTACATCTGTCACGCATAATAAACCTTGATGAATCTGTTCTTAAAACAACCGATTTTACTCAGTAGCTACATTTAATTCACAGATCTCTAAAAAGTTTATTAATGTACATTAAATTACGGTTTACACTCCAACACACGGCGTTACATAATTTTCGCTTGAGTAAACCTCAAATATGAATTGAAAGAATATGCTGAATTAATCATAAGTTATTCTTAAAATACATAAAGCATGTATTACCTAAGATGTAAATATAAAAAGTGGAGCTCAAATTAAACGATAGCGCACTTTCTCCCTTTTGTTAACTATTTTTACAGAGATATAGTAACAAAATTATAAATTTATGTTAAGATAGAAATATGGAAGCATTACAAGGCACCTATCTTTTATGACAATGACGGTAGCTTTGCTGTGGTGTACGACAACTGGTTAAATACAATGGGATTGGTGTTTACCTAAAGATCGCAAACTTTATTTAAACGATGATGTGCTCCGATAAGCATTAATTCAATTTTCTGCGGCAACTGTTTACATATGATTTTGAACAAAATAATTATGATAAAATTGCTATCATAAGTTGTCCTAATAATTAGTTAGTTCATAATATCTCCTCTTCAGTTTAGCCAAATCAGTTGTGTGCCTAATAAATACGTCATTTTATTACTTTCTAGATTTACCCATACATGATTCTCTAGATAGATAATAAACTGACTAATCAATTGAATGTACAATATCGTTATTCAGAGTACCTTTATATCTAGTTAACCCAATATTCGAAGCAGTGAATGTTCTAAAATCATATCTCCTTATTAACTATACGCGAAAAAGTAATAACTTGGAATAACGTTCTCCCAACGCAACTTCAAAACATTTTACCTTGTCTGTGGATTTTGAAAACCTTGTGTCGTCTACAACAATGCAAATTATTTTTCCATTTTTTTCATAGATTATTGAATTAGGCTTCATACATGATTTGCACAAGGAAATTGACCAGCTAATCCAATAAAATTAATAATGCCATTATTCACCAAATCATAATTGACAAAGGAATGTACGTACTCGAAATAGCTTACGTTCTTGTAAGATTGGCCCAAATATTTTTTTAATTATATTTAATTGTTTATTGCACGAAATGCAAATACTCCTTCAGTAAGTGTTTTCCTGGCAATTTATCCGAATAGCTATGCAAAAGTTGTCAAATATTTTATGAATTAAAAACTGGTATGCGTATTAACATTTCGTGAGTCCATCGTATCAATTCAAACTAGCCAATTGGCTCTGTGATTAGAGCACCAGGTTCCGAATCAGATGTGCCCAGGTTCGAACCCTGTCCGCGACAAATTCTGACCAGTACGTGATGAGTTCCGAATAAGGACGAAACCCGTCTCCTGGATGTATTGAATTTTCTACACTATACGATACTTAGTTCATACTGACAAATGTATTTACTTAATGGGTCAGGTGCTTAAATTAATATTGCAACCATGATTATGATAAAAAGTTGGATTTAGTTCTTAAGAGAGTCAATTGATAAAAATTTCGAACATTACCGATGATGGAATATGCTAAATAAATTGATAATTGTCACTGTTAAATACGTTTTAAGGATTATGTATATTAATAAAAACCAGCATGAGATAAAGCTCGGTTACCTTTGTACAATATGGTAGAGCAAATAAAAAACGTTATTTTAATGTTTCTCTTCATGGTTTTTATAAATGCACTATTTAACGAGCCAAATCATTTCCTGAACATATGACTCAATCTTTTCTTGATAAAACTAGTCATGTGTGCACGTGCATACTATATAAATCAAAGCTCTGGACTAATTTGCAAGGATCTTATCTTTTACATTTAAATCTATCAGGAAATATGAAGCATAAATATATTTCAAATTTGTATAAGATATCCGAAAAATTACTGCTCATTTAGTTTTTTGAGTAAATATTTGCTATGGCGCCTACCCTTTAAAACGTTTAATGACATATACGGTCTTTTGGTTGAATACGTTTGAATCACTTTATTGTCATTTTTTATGTTTTGATGTGTACTTCAACAAAATTTTCACGGTACCGGTTTTCTAATAAAGTTGATTTGAGCACCGTCAATACTAGACATGGAAATTCATCAGAATAGATTTTTTATCCTATCAGATAAATTGCGTTTGTGTATTTGGTGTTGCGCACCTAATTACTTATTAATTAAAATATGACCGGTATTACGCCCTTAACTCACTATAAATTTCGGTGAGGAATGTGGGAAAATAAAATTAATTCTGGTCATATATAAACTAATTTTTAACTAGGTGCACAACACCTAATACACTATTGCATATATTTTAGTTCTCCGCCACACCTAACTGTTATATATGTAATTGAATATGGTCATGATTATGACTAAATGTGATAACTGATAATAATAAAGGTCAGAGTGTTTGAATTTGCTGGATTAAAAGGTGTTCAGAAATAGTTTGAATTCTCAATATTTTTTAACTTTAGTATACATGGAAATTCACCATGTTGGTACAATGAACCCACTCGGCATCCAAAGTGTTGGTAACATGAATTTTATCGTTACAATAAAGTTGGTATCGGGTGCTATCACAATAGCCGTAGAGTTTGTATCCTTTTCAAACTCGGTATATATGATATATATATTGTAAGTTTTCTTTGAAATCGCATTTCCGATGACCTTATATGAGGTAAGCCTCTCTACTGCAGGTTTAAATATTCTTATAAGACAGTACTGTCCTAATTTACAATGTTCTTCACCCAAATATATGGGGAGTGTAGGGCGTATTACCGGTTCTTATTGATGAGATTATATTTACTGTTCTTTGGTTTATCCTTCGGATCATACTTGAACTAGTTTTTTACTGGATGCGCAACACATAATACACATTTGCATATATATTAATTCTTCACTACAAACAGTATCTAACTGTTATGTACCAAATATCTCTTTTGCGAAATTAGGATAACGCTGTGTTATTGGATGTACCGACCTGTTCCTGCCTGTTTCTGCTATATTTTTTTACGACTGCCGTCTTCCTGTCTCAATAGAAATACGTCAAGAAAAGATGGTGCGTTAGACTGAATATTTTTGCACGCGTAAGTAGACTGAATGTGATGGTTTACGTTATTTTTATTATCGTGAAGCATGTCATATGTTCTGCAATCGTCATTTATGCCTATGAAGCTGTCTTCAACATATCTGAGATATGTATCGCAGTATTTATGAATAAGTGATTCCAGTTTTTATGCATTTCAGATATAACATGTAGGCATCAGCTAGTAGAATTACTAACGGACTGCCTATCGCCTCTTCATTGATATGCGTGAAATATTGACTATTGCAGTTGAAATGATCATCTCTAGTGCACTTATTGAGGAGCCTGTTTAAATGACTTATATGTATAGGGAATGATAAGTAGTTATTATCGATGAAAGCACAGAAAAAATCAATTGTTTTATCTACAGGGATACATGTAACTAGATTTTTTACACCAAAGAAATTATTATTGATTCTTGAGATTGTACGATTTTATTATAATAGCAATGTTAAAAGAATCACGAGCACAAGTATTTGACATTTAAATTTGTACGTGTTTTAGAATCACTTTTAATTCTCTCGCCAGTTTGTGCTGGAGTGTGTGGACCACTGACATGCTCGTTCTTTATGCCGACAATTTGCTTGTTCGAACTATTTTGTGCACATTCCGCATGCTGTACATTTTGTCCGCACGTGTGCCCACCAAGTTTACTTGGCTGAGGCGACGTATGATATTATCGATTTCACTAGTATTCGTGTCGTCGCTTTACACGCAATTTCGATCGCACAACATGTGATATCCTTACAAGTTTTCGATTCGTCATTATTTTATTGGCAATTTTTGAATTTCTGTTCGCCATCAGAAATATTGCTTAGATGAATACTATAAAAATGGATGTTCATAAGAACGATACCTCATATTTTGTCTCGCTTCGTTAATCTAATTTCGTAAATTTGCCTCAATTTGCTTTGTCATTATATGTGTTCCCTCTATGTACAATTGAAGCACGCATCTCACTTCAAAATTATCTTATTCAATACGTAGTGCAGCATTAAAAATTGAACAAAACAAATCCACTTGTCAAATTCTTGGGGTTACAGCTTTGTATAACCTTCCAGTACGGCTTATGTTGTTATCTCTGCCGTCTGGTTCGCATTGTTCGGCAATATACAAATTTTGGGCAAAGCGATAAGACTTATTTCGGATTTTCAGATGGAATCGACATTGTATAGATGAAAAGAAACGCACCAGGTTTCTCTGGATATGCGTTTGATGATTGATAATTATCAAGTAGATCGTTATATAGCTTCTCATTTCTTCTGTCGATTGCATTCATGACCACTTTAAAAACGCCCTGATTTGGGAGGTGATTTTCATAATCAATGCGTTTTAAGTGTTCTTGAATTCGCTTCCTTAGTAATCGGATAGTCTGGCCTACATAGCGCAATGAGCAGCTATGGAATCAGTAGCTTTTAAAAGTTTTGACTATTCGATTGCAGAGAGCTTATACTTTACATTTATGTTAAACAGTCTTGCTTTTTGATAAACATAATTTCAGAACTGAAAGAAATCCCACAACCAATACACATCGAAATGTCAAACAATTTCGTTTGCGATTCTTTTGACATTGTAAATAAAGTAAAATCGTGCAATGCCAGAAATAAAATGTGATTTCGCTCTGTCAGAAATTTATTTGCAGGAATTCTTGCTGACATAACCATCGATTTTATCTGTAAGTTCATCGATACAACCCAGATCTACAAGTCTTCTTATATGTGTTCTAAATATTGGCTCAAAAGACGTTCAATTCAATTTTAACGATCAGGAGTAGCGATGGGCCAACCGTTAAGAAGTCTTTCAATTGACGCCTACGTGTTCTATATGGAAACATCAAAGCTACAAATACTTATGCAAAATTCTTTAAATCAATTTTGCAAGTTTGAAGTAAACGCCCATCTCATTGTATTTAACCAGTTGTCGAACAACATAACTAAACTACCGTTCATCGTCATAATATTCAAAAATTTTTCCATACATTTTTACGGTATTTTGATGACACATTTATGAACATAAATGAAGTTATCGAAATGTATGCCATGATTGAAGGTTTTAACTGTGGACCATCACATTCAATTTACCTGAAAGCACGAAAGCTCTCGGTCTAACGCACTGTCCTTCTTTGATGTATTGATATCGGGACAGAAAAACAGCTATCTAAAAATGAATATATTTCGAAAGCAGACATAGACTGGATAATACGTAATTACCACAGCGCCACTCCAATTTCTCAGAAGATAATTTTGATACGCAATTTATTCTCTACAATATATCAAATTTGTTCTAATGTTTTTAATGTCAAGAGCTGGCGGTGATTAACAATGTTTTATTGAAAAACAGCTACCACGAAAGGTGTGTTGAAGCAAATATGAAGAATTAACAATGAAAAAACGCAATAAAGCAGCACCAAATCTAAAACAACGAGCAAAATCACTGTATCGTTTAAAGGATATCTCCTTTATATGATATAGTGAAGATTCTCGTATGATCCGAAACAATTACTGATGGAATTAAAAAAAGAAACCTCTCAGATGCATAACACACAGCCGACATATATTTAAAATAACAAAACTTTGTTGAGCATAAATGTCAAGGATAAGCTCCTGCAATCTAACAGTCCACAAATTGTTTATTTATAAACATGTCCTTTCTGCTGAGCCTGCTTTTGTCGACCTTACTTGCCGATTACGAAAGAAACGAATTCAAGATCATTAAGGATATAGCATAGCTGGCAAAGGGGGAGAATTTTTCTACAATAAATGAACACATTTGTATGCAAATCACACTTTAAATCAGGTAGATTTACAGGTTTTCTTCGAAGCAAAAAACGCATACAATGGAGGCTGTTCCATGCAAAATTCTTAAATCTCAGCTAAATAAACATGATTTAAATATAAACTGGTGAATTGTTTGTGTGTGTTTTACGCACACGGTTATGTGTGCCCTGCGTGTATGTTTTCCGATTTCTGTTTGTTACACTATATTGTATGTTTAATTCAATTTAATTCCCCCTGAATTCAAAAAATGACCATAAAAAGTATAAGAAATTCAAATGGCTTTTTTAATTGTGCAATACTCCTGCTTTACAATAATTTTATGTTTCAATACATTATTTATTTCTCAATTCAAATTGCAAACGCATGAAAATGGCCGTACTAAAAATTATACATGATCATATATATATATATATATATATATATATATATATATATATATATATATATATATATATATATATATATATATATATATATTTAAACAATAAGTATAAACTTAGCAATTTTTAACGTAGAATTCGTCACGTACTGCCCAGAAATTTCCGCGGACTTTTGCTTCAAATCTTATTTCTTGAGATATTTTCATTTCGTTTATATTAACAGTAATGTCTAATTGGTAACGGAGTGTGTGAAGGCAATGTATAAACAATGGATTCTGTCTGCTTGTATTTTTTCAAAATACCAATGCATACAAGGAAAATTGATCGTTAAAACGCCTTAGTCGAACGTGGTATGTTTAAATTCATTTCAAAATTCTGATACTGACATTTAACTTGAACATTTGGCAATCACTTTGTAAAAAGATATAAACTTCCTTTGTAAATGTAAACAAAGCTTCTATATTATCCGCATAATATTGGCAAAAAAACAATTTAGATTAAAATGAAATAACGCAGAATTAGATTAAGCTGGATTCCTTAAAACCCTTTGCGTAATTTCATTTCTTTTCGACAAAAAAACTTTATTTTCAAAAAGATTATTTAGTGCATTAGACATCAAGTGCATATTAACGACTCTAGCTAACCATCCACGCATTTGCTTCGAGTTAAATTTCAGCTCATCTCTAGGAGCAGGTATTGCGCTCAAATCCCTCTAAATAGCTGATCGAGTATTGTGGGATTAATGAGCTGTACAAATTTATCTGATTAACTTTACGGTGAAAAAGTTGCATGGTGACGGCACTTACTTATGAGAAGCAATTTTTTTAAACTGCGCCGAATAACGAATCAAAACATTTTTTAGCGTCAGCTTTCAAATAGGAGCTTATGTTGTCTTTTTTGCGTTTAAATATATTTAAATTACTGTCATTACGCTGTTCAGGCGTCGTTGAATTGGAGCTCTATTTAAAAAGTGACCACCTTTAGTTTATGCTTAGTAGACTCGAGAACAGACCATCATGCCCTAATTTGAACGCTTTAATAACACCTAGTCCGCGGATATGGTATAGACAGAATTTTAAGTAATGATTGACTTAAGACATCCCAGATTTTGCAATAATATTTCGTACTGACTTGACTTTATGTACCGTTGAGTACGAGCAAATATTACTTAGTCGAGGTGTTACAGTTAGAAAAGATTAAAAGGTCTTTCCGAATGTTCGACATAATATATTTTGATAGAATACTACGAATGAGATTGTCTATAGATATTACTATCAGGAATGGGATGAAAAATCGAATAGTACCTCAGTTTATTTTCGGTTGGTAAAAGCACCGCATTCTCTTTGTACACTATTTAAAACATTTATAAATATTCATAATTTCAATTGGGCAAAACTATATTTTTATCATTTACACGATCAACTGCATGAGATTACGCACTTGGAGAGGAAATAAAACACATATTTGGTCTAATTATTTTTTTATCTATTCGGTTGAGAACTCCACGTAAGCTGTTAGCGACACAGTATTAAGTAATTGTCATAAATACACATATCGTTAATCTAGTATGGTAATGCTTGATATACAAACTTAGTATTTTTACATTCACTGTATTTTGATTTATACTAGATTCTGTGAATATTTGTTAGATCACATATTGATTTTACCCTTACTGTGAGTAACGGTAATGCTGGATTTAAAGGTTCTTATCGGTTCAATTTTTACATTTTCTTGACTTAATCAATGCACTTTGTTTAAGCGGAAAAGTGCAATTGAGTAGTAACAACCTTTTATTGAACAAAGACCAAACTAATTGTTGAAATTAGTAGATAAGAAATTCTTTGAATGGCCAAGAAATACTTTATTATATCAATGCAATATTATTTTCAGTCAAAAAGCGCGTCATTTATACAATTAGATAATAATAAATCTTTAAATAAAGATTCCGATCTTGATATAAATATTAATCTTATTGATTAACCATTTGCACAATTAACCAATACCACCGTCGTTATCTGTATTCACGATGACTTTTTTTTAAATAACATTCTAAGATTAAACTTTCAAGTAAATGCCGTACGATTTCATAAAGTCTGTTAGGTTCTAAGATGGCTAAGATTAGTACTGTTGGGGCCTTAATTTGAGCCGATATTGTGTTCTCCGGCATATGTCGAGAAAGTTAGTGTAGCAGTGTTTAGAAATACTCCTAGACATTTGAGACTAGCTCTGGTTGACCGGCTATTGTTCCTTCTCTTTTGGCGTTGAAATCAGTGGCGAGAGATTGTGTGAAGGCTGAGTATTGTCTCGTTGAAGATCTGCGACACACCGTGGTAACTGGCACGCCTGAACGTCCAATAAGTGGATGTTGCTCCGTCCCACTAGTTGGAAAGCAACAAGATTGGCGTGACTGAAATTGACACTGTGTGTGAAGCAAGTCCAGAAGTCAGTGTAGGTGAAAAGTCACTATTATAGGAGACAGCACGCTCACATAGTGCACAGCAGAAGACAAACTTGAACACTGACTGGAATTGTAAATTTAATTGGTGCCGCGTAAATTAAATTTGAATTTCATTTACGCAATATGTCGGCGAATTGTTCTTGAGTCGTTACAAATAAATGAGAATTATAGCAATAATATATGTAATGTGTATTCTCTCCAAGTGGATCTAAAATTATAAATATATATAATATATATATATATATATATATATATATATATATATATATATATATACATATTTATATATTCATAGTAAACTGTCCATATGCAAAAAGAAAAATAATACAAGAACTGTTTATTTTGCATATTATTCTTAAGTATCTACATATGAAGGTATATTTTTATATAAATTGAAAGATATAATAAAACAGAAAAATATAAACATGTAAAGTGTGTGAAATATTGGAACAAAAAATCAATTTAGTTCATCGCTTCCAATTCAAACTCAATGCCTGAACATGCTTCTTCTGCTTGAATTCCAAAATTATATATATATATATATATATATATATATATATATATATATATATATATATATGCATACATATTAATAAATATTACATTAGACAGAAAATGATGTTCATAATCTTGTCCGGATTTGTCCCTTTTGGTTACTCATCAAATATATCCATATTGTCCAGTGTCTTAAATTTCATTCCCTCCACCATGTAAACTGCAATTGTCATGCGATTTTCAGTTAAATATCATTTTAAGTTTTTCTGGTTAGAATTTTCTGCGCGTGTATCCATTTCGACATAGCTCACAGTTGAAAGATTCGACTACTTGATAAGTGCAATTTATGAATGAAATCGTTCTATTAGACTCGGTGAATTTTCTATCTTATGCAAAGATAATTTATCACGAAAAAGAATGAAAAAGTAAAACATGTAATGGAACATTGATTTAATATAAATTTACCGACGGCTTGATGTTTTTCTAACCTTGAAAAATTGTGAATGGCTATTTAGAACTGAAGGTTGAATGTTAAACTCAGCAATATCCATTTAGAGTATTCACGGTTTTCTTTCGTGTGTGGTAGATTTGCATTATCAGTTAAACGAAGATTTGATTGATTCCCATTACGATGTACGCATTGAGTTCGTCTTCATGGTGGTTGTGGGATGATTCGTCCCCTCATTCCGCAGTCTACCACATCCTTCTAACTATCTACTCGAAATAACGTAAGATCTAGTCTTCGTTGACTGGCAACGTTGCGGTACCTCATTTCTTGTACCTTCATCAGGCTTCTAATTACATACAGTGCAATGCCGACAATAACAGAATTAAGCAAACGTGTTAGTGCAAGAAATTTGCTGTGAGTGTTATTAGAAATCTGACTAAGGTATTGTAAATAAGATTCGAAACGGTGACAATAACAGAATTAAGCAAACTTGTTAGTGTCAGAATTGTACTGTGAGTGTTATTAGAAGTCTGACGAAGTTATTGAAAATAAGATACGAAACGATGTCAGTCAACCAAAATTAGATGGTACCTCATCTCCATTGGTTAGTACGAAGGATGTGGTAGCCTTCGGAGTGAGGGGACCAATCAGCCCCCAGCCACCACAAGGACGAACTTGGAAATGGGTATCATTCTAATCTTGGTGGAACTGATAGTGCAAATCCACCACCCACGACAGAAAACCGTTGATGCTCTAAATGTGAAGTTCAAATTGCATAGTACAAAGCAACACCGTCCAGCGAATATCCAACTGACAGAAAATCTAACCACAGATAAATAAGTGGGTATGTTAGTTTAAAATGCTTCGAGGGTGCAAAGTATAAGTTGAAAGACCTGGTTCAAGTCCTGTTGGAGGCAATTTCGTAATTTACTGATTTATGTCGAATTACGTTAAAACCACCTAGTAAATGAACTGAATTTGCTTTCT